>CM062209.1:18167500-18455000 GCA_031216445.1 Lateolabrax maculatus | reverse complement strand
ACAGTTACAAACAACATTAAAATGATTTATAACTATTATATCACATTTTATAACCATACATGATTCATTTGAGGACCCACATTTTTTACCACTCTAGTTAATGTTAACACACACACACACATACAGACAGAGAGAGAGAGAGAGAGAGAGAGATAGAAAGTAATCTTAAGATATATATTTCTATTTTTCTTCCCCCAGGCAGGTTTGTTGCTCCAGTAGAAGTGGGGGCCAACACAAAGAACTCAAAGATCATGGGCCAAACAACCCTAATACAGACGTGCGTGTGTGACAGAAAGATAGAGCGCTCCTCCCAGTGTTTGTTCTTCTATTCACAGTGGGTTTTAAAACAGGCCGGTGCTGGCTAAGGAGTATACTTTTTAACTGTATGTAATTGTCCTCTACAATAACAGCCACCATGTTTGCTCTGGCAGCACACAGCGTACAGACTGAGTGAGAGGGGCTTGGGTCCAGCGCTGTAAGGCCCAGGTTTTATTTTCTTACGGTATCTCACTTCACCAGAGGCTGCCAAGATCTATGAGGGCAATGGGAGTGCATGGAGATATCTGTAAGGCGTTGCTATATCCAAGCACTTTCCCACTCTAACATCCAACTCTCTCTCTCTCTCGCAAATCATCAAGAACGATGAAAAGCAAATTCAATTTTCCCTAGTCCCCCCCCCCCCCCCCCCCTTCTCTCTCTCTCTTTGTGTGTGGCACATATGCCAGAAGGTACTGGGTGAACCAGTGCAGAGTTGCTTCCCCCAAGATGAGGTGACGTACAAGCACAAGCTCGGTCAGGTGTAGTTGTTGGACGGGGGTTAAGTGGTGCCCCAAGCCAGCACACAGGAGCTTAAGCGTTTTGACTGACAGCTTTTTAAAGCCTGGGCCCTGGAGCTGGTCCAGGTGTGAGGGAGAGGCTGAGCTTAAGCACACACCGCCTGATTAGGAGCTTCTTCTCTAAGCGGCCCAGCCAAGCTCATTGGAATGACTTATGACTTATGACATAGATGTCTGTAAAAAGACAGGTTGAGTTATCATCTTACAGATAGTTCTCTGTGCATTTGGCAGGTTTCTTTAGATGAGACAGAGTAATCAAGAAGACAAAAACAGTATTTAAGGATAAGTCTTGTGAAACTGTATTCCATATTTTTCTTGTTGTCAACAAATTCCATAAAAAGACCAAAATTAACAATGACTCGATTCTACTAACAAGTATTGTCAGTGTATCCAAAACCTTATTTTTCTGTACCAAATGCCTTTATTGTTTAAAAAAGCAATTAAAACCACATTCATAGGCCACAGTGTTGCACTGGGTGACTTGTTCCTACATCGCTATGACTTTACTGTCCTGCTGCACCAAATGAGAAAATAGTCCCTAACAAATACAGTATTTAATCCTGTTTTAGTAACATTTGCTAAAACTTGCAGTGCTCAGCTCAAAATCATTCAGCCTTTTTTCAAAAAACAAACAAAAAAAAAACTTCATGACCCATTAAAATGGGTTTAAGAATGGGTTCGGGGGTTGAGTCTGTTAACATTAAACGTACAATATGTCATTTTCTGCCGTTCTGTCCCTCAATCAAAACAATAACAAAATATGGAGTTTGCTGACATTGTGAAGTAGCGTGGGATCATGGGAGTCGTTGTCTTCACCACCATTGCCGTCATTGCAGTCAGCTTCTCCCGGTTAGGATTCCTTCAGTGTTTATCGTTCCTCTCCAAAAAAAACTGACCGGGTGATTAAAACTGGTAAAAACACTGAATAATGCAGTTTCATGTAAAAAAGTATGCGTTTCTCCAATGCTGTTCAGTGGACAAAGTATGTCCCAGAAGGGCCGCAGGCCGAACTACCGCTAACCTTTGCGCAGCTTGTTTCTCTGATAACTTAAGATCCAGACGTTCATTTTACCGGGAGCCCAATTATCCGCATCGCTAAAAAAGAGGTGAGAGGTGAGAAAGAAGACAGTGAGGCAGTCAACAGGTTTGAATCATATTCCCAGGTTAGCGATACAAAAAGACCAAATTCCTCAGCTCTACATGTTATACATGTTCAAGATTGGACAGATTACACTGATTGCACTGCATCTTATTACATACCACACCCTTTACACTGCCCTCCTCCCTATTGCTACCTCAGTGTATAAATATATATACATGTTTGTGTATACATAACTGCATATCTTTAAAAAATGCTACTTTTTATATTCTAATTTACTGCTTTTTTGTTCTGTTGTATTTGCATATTTTAGTGTTTTATTCTATTCTTATTTAAAATATTTGACTTGTTAATACATTTTCTCTGTGTGTAGCATTCATCGTGCAATCCTGTGTTGTGTACTGACTATAGAGCTGTACCTTGAACTTTCAACTTTGACCCACTGTATTAAAGTAGCTGTCATGCATTTCATGTGCAATGAAGCATCATAACGAACAATTCAGGTGTGCTTACTTTCAGTTTTATGTACAAGTGTAGGCTTGTTTACAATCTGTCTGACCCTTTATACTCTTGTTTCTTGCCCCGTCTGGTGTTCCCAATTAACTTGGTGAGCACATTAGTATAGCTAATAGAAACCATGGCCACAAAATAATACCCACGTTCTAATAAAGCATCATTTTCCTTTACGTGTGTTTATATTTAGTCGAAGTCGATTGTCTCCCAAATGAGAGCCAGAACCATCCCTGTTCCAGAATTGTCAGAATCAGTTGGAGGCCTCCAACTCTGTCCTACAGCTGCATCACCAGATCACTTCCTGTCAGCGCTGGCAACAGGAAATCAATCGAGGCACAGAGGCATGCATCAGCCCGGGCAGCCATCTGCTTACCACCACAGCTGAGTGTGTTTTGGCCTGCTCAGGAGCTCCAAGAAACATTCCCCAAGAGGCAAACTACATACCCTCTGTCTCCTCCGCTCATGTCAACCTTTGTGTGTCTGAACTGCAGCCACCAGGACCCATGCGGTGTAGCATTGATTCATAGCCGTGGTAGCTTTCATTGACACTTTTGCCGCCAAATATCAAGTAAGACAACAGAGGCTTCTCTCACCTCTCTGTTTGGTAACATGTCAGCCCTTTTATCAAGGCGAGGCTCTTAGTCCTACATGCTCCACCAGACCTCCCTTTGAACAATCTGAATCCAAGCTCCACTGGGCAACATGTGAGGCAACATCTTGGTAGGAGGTCAGAGGTCAACCTTCAATTAAGAGTTCAATGAAGCAATCTACCTCTTAGCCCAGGAGAGAGACATACCCAGCAAGTCTAAGGTGTATTCATCCAGAAAAATAACATATTAAACCAAAGCTGCAGGCATGTCTCCACCTGCGGGACTCCAATGAAGCCAAGAATTTACACCTGCTTCTATTTTGAGCCCTGAACTAAATTCAGTCTTCACTTGAATTAAATCTCACAACAAAGGGAGTTGTGAATGATGTCATGACACATGACAAAATCGGAACGGTTTGGGTTTCTGTTGTGACTTTTGTTTCCAGGGCAATTGTCCCACTAAGTCACATTAAGATCCACCCATGGTGGTTGTTTCGGAGTTTTGCGGATGGAAGTCTTGTCCTTACATGCGTGCATCAAATTACTGTAAATATTTACGTCCGCCTCTCTTGAATAGAGGCCTACTGTTTCGGAAGAGAGGAAAACGAGGCGGGGGGAGGAGGAGGAGCCCCTTAAATGGAGCACTATTTGGATTGTTGCAGTCTTTGGATAATGCTCCATTAATCTCACCTCTCATGTGTGTTTCCCATCACAAAGCATTCTGTCTGGATTCTCATGAGAGAATCAGATAGTTAATCTTTATGGGTTAGCGGTGCTCCATATGGAAAATTGTCTGGCAGAGTAAAAGGCTCAGCTCGGCCTGTCCCTGACAGGCAAAGTTAGAAAACATTTCGGCTTGACGCCTGCCTCCCACTCTTCAGCGGTTTATTCTGTGTTTTGTTTGTTTGCTAAGTTGGCCAATACCGCTTGCTGGATGCTTGTCCTCTTTGATGTATGCCTGTAGCCATAATGTTCAGATTTTGAGCCTCACTTTGGTGTGGTTTTTGGAGGGGGCTCCGTTCTGAACAACAATGCCACTAAAAAACAACACCGCTATAGTGGTCTGACACTGCTGGTTCTGCAAGAATAGCAAAAAAAAAAAACCCAACAAGCTAGTGACAAATTCATTTTTTCCACTGGATTCTTTTTTTTTTTTTTTTCCACACTACAATTTTTGCCTGGAAATGTTTGTTTAGAGCTTCAGGTTTTTATTAGAATTAAGCAGCACTGTGGGGTAGCAGATTTGGCAAGACACAGCAAAGTAAGCATGGAGTGCCAACCAGCTTGTCAGATGGTCTGTGCTCCGCAGGGGGTAAAGAGTACAGTTTCTTGTATAAACCGTCAGTGCTCCACAGACACACAAATACACAAATGCATGCCAAAGTCTATAAACACACGAATTTTCAGCCGTCTCTCTCGCACAGACATACACAGTCTCAGCGTCTCTTCTACTTGTTGGGGGTAGATGTCATAAGTGCTCTGCTTGCCAAAGGAAATCACTGTTGTATTTATGTATGTGAGCACAACTATTATTACAGGGGATGTTTTAAACAGGAGAAAATGAGGGTAATGAATGAGACTCATACATTCCACAATTCCAGTGGTTTTTCCCCTCTCACCCCTCCTCTGAAAAACAATGAGACATTGTCGCAAGAGAGAAGAAATCCCTATTCAACAGGCTGCTGCTGCTGCTGTCATTGCATTTATCCCCTCTTTCCCTCTCATGTCTTTCCTCCACTCCCTCCATCTTTTTTTCTGCACTCACTTTTTCCTTATTTGTCGTGTTATTTATATGAGCTCACCCCGCTCACACTGGGCAGCTTCAGAATGGAAGGTTCCCCTGGGGGAGGTAGTGGCGGCAGGTTGAGGAAGGTGTGTGTGTGTGTGTGTGTGTGTGTGTGTGTGTGTGTGTGTGTGTGTGTGTGTGTGTGTGTGTGTGTGTGTGTGTGTGAAAGCGAGTGTGTGACCCACCGGCCACCCCTGCACAGAGGGCCCTTTGTGCACGTCCACGGTTTATAACACCTCCTCTCTTCTCTACTCCGCTCTCCTTTTACGCCATTCCCTTTCTCTGCAGCCGCTGCCAATCCTGCCCACTGCCACTTTCATGTACACATACACACACACACACACACACACACTCATTCTTTCCAGGGAGGGAAGCGTGTCGTGAACTCTGCGGCTCTAAGCCCAGGGCTCTGGCAGTGGCAGCCTGTGATGGAGCCGCAAATTCAAACCGGGTCCCCCCGGTCTGGAACATCCTCCTGCTGTGTCTCTTGCTTATTTGGGAATAGCACCCAGATGTTTGGATGTATGTGATATATTCATCTCAAAGGTAACCTAAACACACTTTCAGGCACCCACCAAGCATCCCTTCCTGTGTCTTCTGTGACTACTTTCAAACTTCTGTTACTCTTTCCCACTTAAATTACAAGCAAAGATGCTTCATTGGTGTGAATAATTTTGCCAAAAGGGTTTACACCATGGAAATATTATGTTACAGTAATGCATAGAAGTTTTTTTTCTGTCTCAAGGAAATAGCGCTGGTATCTGAAGCAATTTTGGCATAGTGGCCACACTCAAAGTACTTCTTCTTCTTCTTAAAAAAAAAGTTGAAATGAAATAAAACACCCTTTGTGTTATCAAAATAATTTACCATTAAGGCCAAAAGGATTTGGCTGCTTAGAAGAGCTTGATCATTAAAGTATTTTGATGCCATTCATGTGTGCGGGGTACCAGCAGGAAGTCAGCAGGCTCAGGAGGAGGAAATCTTGAATGTGCATGCTCTCAACTGGCTCAACTAGAGAAGGACTTGCATGCTCTATGGGCTCAAAAACATGGAAGCCTGAAAATGTTTTGTTGCACCCAGTGAGCAATAAGGCATTCATGGGGCAACATTTTGGAAAGCGGTATCTAGTTTTCTTAATACGTACATAGTATTGTACATCACTCTCTATTTTTCTTCCCTCTACAAATACATACAGTATATATCTTACTGCTTCACACTTATGTATCTCAGCAGATGAGAGTAGCCTTTTAAAGTTTGTTGTTGGAGCCAACTTACAGCACAATACAGCTACTGTAATGCTTATCATTTTTGGTTTACACTAATATAAGAAAATATTAGAAGAACATTTCCTGCAGCAAGAAGCCACTATTCAGTGTAGTTTTCAATAAACAAGGTGACAGAAAATGCTTGTTAAAGAGAAAAATTGAAAGAAATCACAAATGAGTTGACTATTCAGGGATGCACTGACTACTTCCCCAGCACAGGTCAACAAAATGGCTTCAAAGTGCCAAGCACTTTTAGAAGGAATCTTCCTATTTTAGAGAAATTATGCTTCCTCAGCAGCTCTGATGCCTAAAACTGGGCCTTGATGAACCTACAGAGAATTATCTCTGTATTTCCCTCAGGAGTTGGTAGAGTTATTTGCAGGTTTGAAGTAAGTATCCCTTTTTGATTTTGACACTAGTTATTTTATCACTACAATACGAACAGTTCACACATTCCTTGAAAATGAATAGTTTAATATTCTCTCCATGTGCAAGTGCTCGTGACATCTGTCCCTTCCACTTTTAATGAATATGGAGTCAATATTTATGCCTTTTCCTGTGCTATGTTTGTTAAGCCCGCCTGTAAAGTTTAAATATGGCAAATGTTTTCATTTTGAAACAACATTCTGTGGGATATATTAGGAATGTTGACGAGAGGGGAAGGAGAGAAGCAAAAAGATTTATGAAGCTCCCCCTAAAAGTCAATATGGGTTTCAAGTTACATCTATGGCACTGTGGAGATTTATGTTTAATAAGCTTCAGGTGTTGGCTGGCCTGGGTTTGGGCTGGGGGGGGGGGGGGGGGGGGGGGGGGGTTGGAGCGTTTGCAGGGAATGCAGACTTTTTCACACACGCACCCACACACACACTCACACATATATCCCCCTCTCAGCCCACTTTTGCTGTCACAGTCTTTACCGACGCTTCAATTGCGCGGCTGCCGTGTGTCTGGAAAAACAGAGCTACCTTTGTGCCCACCTCTCAAATAGTTTCATGTGGCCGTCCGCAGTGCCAGTATGACAACACACAGCCCGTCAGGGGTGAGCAGAGACAAATGGAAAAGCTAATATACGACTAATAAGCAAAGAAGGGGAGGAATGTGCAGGAGAGGTCAGAGGGGAGATTGACAGCAGGTATTAACAGCGCACCCTCCTTCTCCTTGCATCTTTCACTTTTCTGCTGTGTGTTTTGACAGGCGCTTTGTGCCGGTAGGAGCGTGAAACAAAGGTCAGTCTGTATGTAAAAGGTGTGCCGCCTCCACCAACTCTACCTGGCAGCTGTAGAGGCAAGCCGGACGGAGCAGAGAGGATCTTAAGAGCATCATGATGTGCGTGATTGTCAATACGGTGTTTGGTATCTACACAAAGATGTATTTTACCAAGACTCCTTTTCCTCCTCCGCCCACATCTGTCTGGTCTTGCCCTCAGATCCCCCCCACCCCCATACTGTTCCCCAAGCCCCTCATAGATCCTTCCTGTCATTTGTAAGCCAACTGTAAATCATCACAGCGAGCATTCTTCCTGACACCTGAAAGTGTCTCGACAAGACGGTCCAAAATTGCATCTGTGGCAATTCTGAGTATGCACGAATGTGAAATGGAAACATGTGAAATTCAATAGCAGAGAATGTGCTCACCTATCGCTGTACGGCCTCCCACCCTCCCTGCTTCTCTCAAATCCATTTCCCAAAGAGAACCAGCTGCTGATACATAGAAATTCTTTACCTTTACCAATATGTCTCTCATTCTCTTTTCCCCTCGTAATCTCACATTCATGTCTTTTGTCTTTCTGTGAAGGTAAACATCAGTTTAATAAAAGTCATTGTGAGGACTGAACTGGGCCACCCACAGCAACAAGTCATTAAGTGTGCAAAGCTGAAAATGAGGCAATTAAAAGTAGTCTACGGTGAAAGAAGTGATTTGAAGAAAACAACTTAATTGCATCCCTCCTAGGTTCTTCACCCTAATCTGAGGTAGCAGCATCATCTCTTTTGCTCTGTATTTCAAGAAAGGCACAAGAACCTATTGTGTTTGTCAGTTACTTTGCTTCACACACACACACACACATATATATATATACTGAGCTAGAATATAGTTTTCCAAGGCCACATGTTTTAATGGAGGAGAACAATGGTATGTGGTGTGGTGTGTACTGTTTAACGGTGGGGTTAAGGTGGTTCGGGAAGTGATAATTGCAGGTTTTGTACACAAGGTCACTGCGCAGGGGGAAAAGAATACCCTGTTGATTCGATTGGTTCATCCTGTGGTGGTGTTATTGTATGTTGTGTAAAATGGCACAAGTGGCTCTTATTCATTGGACACACGCTGGAGGGCCCTGCCTTTCTCCTCAGAACAATGGCCCACAATTCCCTGGGCAGTTCTCAGGTGGATCGCCTTACCCATACTGCCTCTGTGGCTCACCTGAGGACCGGCCCGGCAGCTTAAACCTGCTCCAGTCACATGGAGAGGGTTACAGTTACATACATAGACCCAGATGCACAGTTACATGTTCATAAACACAAGCAAAGACACATTCACAAACCACCTGCGAGTGACTCCACACTGCTTGTAAATTGGTGTTTAAGATGCTATAACAACTGGAAAACCCCATTTTTGAATTCATGCATGCACATGCAAGCAATTATGAGACATTAGCAATACACTTTCAGTGCATGGAAGTAGTGCATTCAAGTGTGTCAAGGGAGAACTGTACACTGTCACCCAAGCTGCTGCTGTAGAGTTGCTTTTCACTCTCCAAGCCAATCGCAGGCTTTCCCTCTCGGCTAACCGTCCACGTGCTCACTGAGCTGAACTCTCGGATTCCCTAGAGAAGATTGAAACATGACACTTTCCCAAGACAACAGGGCAACCCGACACTACACACACCTCACACATACACTCATTATCAAGTTACGCCACTGGTTTCTGCAAACGGCCGCACCACCTAACACACACATGCACACTCAGACATTGTGTTTCTTCACAATTAGCTCGGTATGTGGCCTTTTCACCCGGTGGCTGTGGAATATATTCAATAGAACAAGTGCTGCTTTTTATAACATCAACAAGGAAATGTTTGGAGTAATTATTCTTGGCATCTGACAGTCAGCATGCCCATTCAAGCACCTAGCCTTACCTTCACCTTTATTGGTTCAGGCAAGGAACGTGGACCCTCTACGCGTTATAAACATCATTTTAAAGGGATTTTATTTCGCTGGTCTGTCTGTTTTGGCCCATTTCACCTCAGTTCTTTACTGCTCAGAGTCTTCCACATGTACAGACACAGATAATTATCCACAGATCCACACGAGCTGAACTGTCAGAGTCTCTGCCAGTGGGGATTTACTGCTCACTCTGGCTCCAGAAACAGAGATGTATAAAGATGAAAGGAATAAAACAAAAATATGTGTCACCGTGGAGGGTCTGACTTTTTTTTAAATCAATGATCAAATGTATTCTGGCAATCATCATCATCTAGTCTGTTCTATTCTATAATATTCTAGGCCTATTACATCGAGTTTCATATTTGGCCTTCAGGACCTATTTTTGGAAAATTAGGTGAGATAATGTCAATTTTTCCTTTTTCTCTCCTTTTTTCCAAAATTTGCTAGGACACCTAGTGTCTTGAAACAAAAGAGGTTATGGCAGATGGCCACTCTAGAAACAAGAAAGTGACACAACTGGAACATTTTTATGATACTAATAATAATATTACACCTTTCTAGACAAAGTCAGACCTTCACAACAAATTATGGAATAACAGTACGGGGTAGTAATCAGGAATAATTAAAAATAAAGAAATACTAACCTCTGGACAAGAAAGCAAATATGGATTTGATTTGATTGAGATTTTTCCTCAAATATCCAATTATTCCTTTGAGAAGGGATGGTACGGATTTGGCCTTGCTTCCTCAGTCTGTTATCTCTGGTTGTTCATACAACTCGTTTTATTACCCAATAGTGAGGGGCTTTTTTAGTTCAGGCCACTCAGCTGTGGAACTTCCTGCTTGGACAGACACGTACACTTGCAAGCGATTGCACAAATATCCTGCTTATAAAATGCTGCTAAAACGGCCCCATTCTTGAATACGTTCATACACATGTTAACAATTATGAGACATTAGCAGCACACTTTCAGTGTATGGAAGCAGTGCATTCAACTGTGTCCAGGAGAAACTGTACACTGTCACCCAAGCTGCTGCCGCTTTGGAGTTGCTTTTCATTCTCAGGCAGCAATAGGTCTCTTAAAACATGTTGATTTGTATCGGAATAACATCTCACTCCAGTCAAGAATTTTACCTTAATTTAAAAATAAGATTTTGGGACTCAATCAAAATCACTTGTTAAAATGTTTGTGTGTGTGTGTGTTGTGTTACTGCTTACCTTAACATTTAAGAGTTTTATTCAAAGTGTGGGCAGTGGGCAGAGGTCATGGTAGTATGTAGTTTATGTGAAGAATTATGAGTAATGTACATGCACATTAATATAAATGTATAATCAATATTGTATTTTTATGTATATCTGAGGGGAAAAGGTTCAGTATGTGAAAGTGGATTCAACTGGTAAAACATACCAGTAGAAGAAGAGGGATCAGGGGTATTATAGTCCAGATACCCCACCATGTGGACCAGTTTAAAGAAGACGAGGGGATTTGTTTCAAAGTCCTACACACAGTGTCCAATAGTGCTGATTTACAAGCAGTCTGAAATGGCATAAAAACTAAAACACAGTGTGATGAATCAAATTTCTGCTGATGATTGCGTGTGTGTATGTGCACATGCTACTGTACTGATGAAAAACAGTTTGAGCTTTTTAAGCTTCAGAATGGGGATGTTTCTGTAAAGTGATGTCATTTTGGCTAAGGTTTATGATTTCATTTTAAAAGAATTTTCTTTTTTGTCATCTGTGTAGTATGGTTCTGCAACGTCCCAAAAGTCTTACAGGAAAGGTTAGTTTACAGTTATGTAGCGGGTGAGGGGTTTGAGGTGAGGAACTGAATGTAGTCAATGGTCCTCATGTGTATCGAAAAATGTGTATACGCATGTGTGTGTCAAAGAAACAGACAAAATTGAAGAGAGAGGATAAAGAGAGATTGCAGAACACCAGCAAGATTTACTATTTCTAAACGTTTTGGACGTCTCCAGGCAATCCGGAGTTGATGGATCTGAACAAGCAGGGATTTGGACTGATACTTGATTCTGTCTGGAGTCTGTTTCAGCACTCCGATTCACCTCATCACTCGGTCCCAAAACGCCGAGATCTCATTCACCTTTGAACTCTAAAGAACCCCCCTGGGTGACTCCCGAGAGCCTCACAGTCGCGTGTTGCCAACCAGGTGCAAAGCTCCGCTTACTTCTGTCTGTAAGTGTTGTCGTTGTGGCCATTGACGTAAAAGTTTGGTGTCTACTTGTGTCCAGCCGGAAGGGGGACAGAGATAAGAAAGAGAGCTCCACAAGACAGAGATAGAAGATTGGAGGAGCCGAGGAGCCAAGCAAAAGGACGATTAAATGAGGAGCAAAATAGATGAGAGGAAGTGAAGGAGGTTGGAAAAGGTGTAGGAAACCAGAGGGACAGTGCATCAGTCACGGGTAACTTAAGCTCCCTTTGTGGCTGAGCGGAGAGATTTCTCATCAGTGATTTGGCTGGAGTAGACTACAGAAACACTATACATGCCAGACGTGCCATTTGTCCATCTCCCTTCCTCTCTGTCTCTGTTTTGCTATGAGCTGTCTCCACCCACAAGATCAGTGCAGGGAAACGTCTGCCTAAAGTGGGTTGGGTTGTGAATTAATTAAGACTGGTGATCATGTGTTTGATTGATGTAACCACGTCACCTGATTATCATTACAGTTGAATTTAAAGCTTTGATTGTATTGTATATAATTATATCATTAGTCCTGTTGCATGTTTTATAAAATACAAGTCGTCACCAACCATTTTAAAGCCTTAGTCTAAAGTAACACTGATTTCAGGAGTTACGTTATTATGGTATTGTAGTGCAGTTGCAAACAGGGCCTGTTTTGAGAATTCCCGCCTTTGATTTGTTCAAGAATGCAGAACAGCAACGTTTTTCATGCAAAAAACATTACAATTATACATGGTCCTTCTGTATATTTTGGATTATTTTTTTTTTTCAAAAACATAACTTGCTGGCTCAATGCACCACTAGGGAAGGTTTAAAAAATGGTGTCTGCTCTCAGTGAACTATCCCACTATGATATTTAGACACAGCATGTTGATTTACATGGAATGAATGAAAAGCAAAATAGGATATCAACCAAAAAACACATGGTATGTTTTGAAATGGTATGCACAAGTTAAATGGGCTAAAACTCCTGAACTGAATCAGACTTTCACTGGTGGGTCTGGTATATTATCATGTTTGTGTATTGATATACTGTTACTGTTATGTCTGCAGACTGAGCCTGCTGGGGTTTCTCTCTTCTTCTGTTATTGCAGCCAGAGGCTACAATTGTGTAACAGAGGTGTGGGTGTAAGTAAGTGTGCAGAATGTGTTGTACATCGTGTGTGTTTTGAGGTGTTTGACATGACCTCATTAATTATAGTACATTGAAAATCCAAGTGTCTGTCTCTTTCTGTTTTCACTCACTCTCTGTCCTGGTTACCTCGTTCCCTCTGCCTGAAACTCCTCGTCACAGTCTGTCACAATCTCAGGGTGCTAGATTGGTGTGAAATGTGTTTCTTTGAGTGGAAACTTACTGTTTGTTCATGTGGACGCATGTGTGCTTATACAGTATCCGCACGTATCCTTGTGTTTTGTGTGGAGTTTGTCCCTGCGACTCCATAGTCCAGAATAACTGTCATCACCCGGCCATAAAGTGGACGCCTGTTGCCCCCAGGTGACCCAAACAAACCCACAGAGGTTATTAACTCGGGTCATCATCCATACAGATCAACACACAGTCACACACACTTGCGTCAAACCATGATCGCCTCCTTTTCCATTTTGGTAAACATATAGAATGAAATTCATTTTAAGTTGTGCCAGAGTGTTATAGATATTTGATTCCCCTGATAGTGAATAACTTCCCACTAATAATTGTCAGTTTCATCACAATAGTGTGTGAAGAGAGATGAAAAAGAACTTTCTTTGAAGTGGTACAGTAATGGCTTTGCAGCTCGCAGGTAGTTATGACACGGTGTATTATTTGATGTAGCATTGCAGTGCATTCTGTGGTTTGTCTGATATATGTCAGGCTGGCTCATGAGTAACTGCAGTATCTCTGTGACATGCCATTATCTGCCCATTTAAAAAAGCAACTAAAAATATGAAACATGGCCATGTCAGAGGTCTGATGTAGTGGATAATTGTACAATAAGCATACATAGTGTGCATAACAACAATACCTGGATAAAGGATTGTTTGATAAAACTAGGGAACATGAAGCTGAAAGCTGAGAGGGGAAAAATATGTTTTAATTTAATTTCAGTAAAGGGACATAGTAAACACAACAATTTAGTGACAGTTCAATTCAATGACAATTCTCCAGTCAATTTTTCGAAGTCTCCATCTACCCCTTGAGCACTTTTAATCAGTGGGAAAGACAGAGTATTATTCTTTTCTTGGTAAGTGTTTGCTGGTGAAGCTGCATGTGTAGTCTTGCAGGATGACTTCATGCCATCAGTAGGTGTTCTCATTACGCCTGGGTGCTTCCGAACCTCACAGACTTTGCAGATTGTGTCTGCTGTAGGACTTTTTGGCAGGTCCCAAACAGCAGAGAGAGACTGGGCTCCGCTCTCAGGAAGACACACTCGCTGCAAGGCAGAATTAAAGACAATAAATAAACCACTTGGAGGAGCTTCACTCAAGTTGTTCTTTTTTTTTAAACAGTGTCCCAGCCTGGCAGGGTTATTACCCCACCCTGCCGTGGATGTGTGCAGCAACTATTGAGTGTTAATCTTTTCTGTTTGTCCTCCAACAAGTTGGAACACTTTAGTCTGCTGTGTGTGTGTGTGTGTGTGTGTGTGTGTGTGTGTGTGTGTGTGTGTGTGTGTGTGTGTGTGTGTGTTTGTGTGTGTCTTTTGGGTGCTAATGAGGTTTGTTCCAAGGAGTTGAGTAACAGAGTTTCTCCCCAGATGCAGCAATGAGCAGGTGTGGAGTTAAATACTTCAGACTGACTCCTTGTCTAATCCTCTTCTGTACCCAGGGGCTGAACAAGCAATTTCATTGTAACCAAATAATCCTCTAAGTTAGAAACACCTTCATCTTTAAGCAGAAGGTGGTAAAAATGTCCTGACTCGTGCTCAAAACTAGGCCACAGGTTGTACCTTTTATTAGTTTTCCAGCATTGAAAATAAAGAATATGCAGCTTCTTGCTATATTTTGGTTTTTGGAAGTTTTTTTATTACTGCTGCTGTTACTGATGGGAAGGTGAGCCATCATGTGCCTACTTGTTGAGAAACTATACGAAAGCTGTGAGGTAATGTGAGCGGAAAAGGCAATAAAATAACATTGAAGTAAGTGTTATTAAATTTAACAAATACACCTGTCATGAATGACTCCAAAAGCAAATGCAGGCTCCAGCAGGGTAAAAGTGCATTAAACACTGTTTTTGAGTGACTCAGTCAATGTTATGATTATGACAGATGTTAGACAAAAAGACAAAACATGCAAACACCACACTTTCAAACACAACAGTCATATGACCATGATGGCTTTTTTATGCACCTTAAACCATGAACTACAAAATATTCTTGACATTATTGCTGAAATTTTCCAGCCACTACTTTCAGGTTATTACATGTATTATTACCACGAAAAACACATTTGCAGAAATGTGAAACTTGCCTTAGATGGTTATTGCAACCCAGTGTCTCTGCCTTAATTTGTGTTGTCAAAGTCACAGAATGTAATTGCTGCTTGGTAATGCAGTTGCTTTTGCATTCAAGGACTCCCTGACAATAGACACTTGACAGGTGTCTACCAAGCACTAATCTTTTGAATCTAAGGTCTGCTCACAATCACATTACTGACTTTTTAATGTACATTTTTGCTGATCGTTCATTTTTAGCTTGCTCATGAATGTAACACTCATTGCCCATACATCATTTAAGATGTTGGATCTTCCATAAATTTACCAACTTCGCCAAGTTTTTTGTACAACTTGACAATAATGTAACCATGACAAAAACAATAAAGGTAACAAAATATTTAATGTGAAGAATTATCTTTTTCAATCCAGTGTAATCTTTCAACCAATTGATTTTCATAGCGTGAATGATCTGGTTCTGTAACATCCAATCTCTGACTGACAGTGATCAGTCAAGTTGAAATTCACCTTCCACTTGTGCTGACGTCAGCAGTAACTCTCGCTGGATTATAACTGTTTCAGGTGAGAGGACATGATCTTCCGTCCCTCCCCTCCTCTCAAGGCGAGCTGCCAAGCAGTCAATAAAGCAGCCCAACCTTTCCTGACTACACCCCCGGGTGAGAGTGATCTACTGTGCAGGCTAGTAAAAATGTTTTTCTGTCCCTCTCG
Organism: Lateolabrax maculatus; assembly: GCA_031216445.1. Lineage (NCBI taxonomy): Eukaryota > Metazoa > Chordata > Actinopteri > Acropomatiformes > Lateolabracidae > Lateolabrax > Lateolabrax maculatus. The sequence goes on along the minus strand of CM062209.1, from coordinate 18,439,415 downwards.
CTCTCTACTTTTCTTCCTGTCCATCCCTCACCTCCTCTTGTCTGTTATTATCATCAGCCCAGGTACCTTTGACTCATACAGAGAGTCATGCCTTTCATCAAAAGCACTTGGCATAAGCACACGCGTGTGTGTGTGTGTGTGTGTGTGTGTGTGTTAAATGCAATGCATTGTATCCTGATGTCTGGTGTCAGAAGTGTGTGGATGTTAACACCTTTTGGCTACTGTTGTGTGGGCAATCTGTGTAGCATGTTCAAGACTAATTCTGACTAATGCTTTTTGTCACATGATACAGCAGTGGAGTATCAATGTGTTCAAACAGTGTTAGCCACCACTGCAGTCCAGGACACGGCGGCACAGCTAAGACTAACCATTCAGCAACACATCCATCACTGTGCTGCAAAGCCACAGAGTTAAACAAATCGTCTTGGCTGTCTTTTCAAGGCTCTGTTTTCCCCTTGTTTGCCTTGTTGGCCTCATAACCCACTCACATTACCTGCTTTCGGATCTCACACGACAGCATCCTGATAGGAAACAGCATCAACTATTTTCCACATATCGTCAATTGTGACGCGATTTGGTGATTTATAGAAGTATTGTAAAATTTAACTGGCACAGTGCTGGGAAGGGGGCTTCCATCACCCCCAGAGAAGACGGCTTTAAATTGATGTATTCTGAAATGGAACAACACAAAATCCAATAATATTAAACAATGGGAAACCATGCAGGCCTGTGTTCAAGCACACAGCCCTGCAGAGAGTTGCTAAACCACTTGCAGAAGCATGAGTGATGATCCACACTCATAAACTACACTGTTATCAATTAGTGCAGCTGGTTTGGAGTATCTTGACAACACAGGCGGGCGTAAATCAAAAGTCCTGTATGTGTGAGAGTGCATGTGTTTTGTCAGTAAAAGTCTTGTTTGCCAGCATTAGCCTTCATGTGGATAGGCTCTCTTCTTGGTATACCAAAGCTCCCGGGGCAAAACTGCTGTTTGTCAAATGAGAGACTTCCACTGTGGGTTAACTGGAAACATCAGGGTTCTGGTCAGAGCTACGCGGAGACGCTGCCTTCTGGGAGACAAAACAAAAACGTGTCCTGAGAGTGAAAGGGCATTCATTGAAGCAGCATGGGAGGAATACATGCAGGTTTTAGCAGAACGTCTGAAGGCGGTGAAGTCGTGAAGTGAATAAAGCTGTCCCCCAATCAGGCCGTTGTTGGTTCAACTTAACTCAGTCCAGCCGTCACCCCTTCATCAAGATTAAAGATCAAGTTTCCGTGTTCACAACCAGGTTGACCTCTTCATCTTCACCTACCCAAGAACTTCTTCCTCTTGTGACTCCTCCCATATGGCTAACAGCCTAGTTTCTGTGATTTTATTCTCACACAACGGCAGATCATTTCCAGTTCACTTGAAAACACAAGCTGGGACACTCTGAAACTTGTTATTGTGCTTTTGTGTGTCACTGAGCGCAGAGATGTTTGCCTTAGGCCTGAAAGGACATAATACAAAGGAATGCAAAGTGAGGCCACACCATGACACACACTACTGTCTTCTGGCCGGCTCAAGGCGGTGTGCACACAAACGCCCTACTAACACCTTGCAATGAAACTGGTGACGGAGCTGAAAGTCATGAATTCATCCTGATTATGCAAAGTTATGGGAGAAAAGGCTAATTTCATTCAGTAGATGGGTGGCAGTGGCTACAGTGCAGGTGTTTTTTTTTTTTCTTAGTGGCAGACTTTAAATACAGAGCTTTTGTGATGCATGTGTGACCTCACAGCATGAGGTAATGGGCACTTAGAGGTTGAAGTCGAAATGAAAACACAAAAACTGCAGTAAGTGAATAACTATAAAAATATACATAGATCACTTTGCTACTGCCCCATGTAGAAAGACAAGAATACATGCAAACATTGCAAAGTCACAGACTTTTATAAATGGGGCAGATTCCTTTGCACAAACGCACTCATTTAGTTAGGTGTGAAAGACATGTTTAAATGAATAATCTTTCCAAAATCTTTCTATTGAGTTTCAAATAGTTTTTCCAACATCTAAACTGCTTTTTTGTTGTGCTATCACCTCCTCTTAGCACTTCTGAAGTAGCATAGTTAGGGATTAATTGGCAAAGAAATTACTGTTTGAAGCATACTAATCATAATGTTGGAGAATTGGATTATGCTACATTTTGTATTTTATATTTAACATACATTTTAACACTAGTAACTACACTACACTAGAAAATAAAAAGGGAAAACAAGCATACACGTGTGTTACTTTGTGGCTATAACAACTAGGAATGTTCATGAATGATCATTAATTAATCAATTGCTGTTTTTGAAATGAACCAATTAAAAATGAACTAACCGACGCTGGATGTTTTTTGTGCCATTTCCCACGGAGCTCACATTAACTTTTATACCACAAGAGGGCACGATTCACCTTTTCAGTTCAGGAAAAACTACTGATGCAACAAAAAAAGAAGCCGTCCCGGGGAAATAATAAGTCAAGATGAAGAGGGAAAAACGTAGTCCAGCGTGAGAACATTACACGTAAATTAAAATACAGCTCTAGTACAACGTCACTGTTGTACCACCTCAAAAGATGTAAGGCAGCAATGATTAACAGGTATTTCCCTCTCCCCTCATCCCGAAACCTGCAGTGACATTTTTGCTTTTTGGCTAGATGTTCACCAGGTCCGCGGGACACCATGACAGCGATGGAAGGTTTAATTTTCCTTTTGTAAATGTTTTAGTTCAACAATGTCATAGCTATTTGTCGCCATCGCAAGTAGTTTATCAATTCGTGGTAGTATTGTACACGGCAAAAAAAAACTACAACAGCCATAATTCATGTAGGCTTTTACATTTTAAAATGCCACCCTGCCGTCCCTGCTGTAGCCAATGGACAGCCAGAACAGTGCCGGTATGAGGGTACCACCAAAAGAATGGTTCGCAAGAATCAGTATTTAATGTTTTATAAGGCTATAACTGATCAAAGTTCAGGTTTGGTCTAATTTTCGGGATAAACAGGACAGGATTTGGGATTCAGGAATTTTTTGGGACGTCTGGTCACCCTTTCACTATATCATGTTAGCCTTGTCATTGGGAGCATGTCATTAAGGTCACAGCATCGCTGCGCCTAAGTATAGCCTCCGAGCCACTGGCACGGCGGTAAAGTTAGTCTTCTTTTCACTGTAATCCACTGTAACTTGTGTGAGTCCGATCTCACTACAAGCTCCTGACCTCCACATAGACGTGACAAACGCAGACAGCCATACGGCTATAAGGACACACCCAGGAGCATGAAACTTACAGGTGGTGAGTGTTTGATACTCAAAAGATACATTCTCAGTGGAGTCATGCTTTAATATACAGAAGTTTATCACTTTTCTCTCCCATTCTCTTTCTATCAGTTTACTCCATGAACCAAAAATGTCGATTTCATTTTATCGCACACTCTTAAGTTGCCGTGTCAGCTCAGTCACATTTTTGTGTTTAATCCATGCCATTTCAGTGTGGCTTTACTGAGCTTTATTGTTCAACAGCGTCCAGCTTAGCAGATGTTTAGTACACCCATTCAACCTTTCTCTTTCTGTAGCTACATATCAATATGCCACAGTGACAGCCAGCTCTGAACAGGTGTTCCTGCTCACGCCTGTGAGATCATGGCTTGAGAGGGAGACATTACAGTGTTGAGTAGCAAAGATGGTGTCTTTCTTACACACTTCTCATCCTTCATCCCTCGCTTTCTCCATCTGGAGCTCTATTTGTAACCTATCTTCTATCCGTTACCACATCATCCATCAACAATAACCCCAAACAGTGTCTGTCTCTTCCCTTGTAATGCAAACCCAGCAATACCACAGCTCTGACATCCTCGCTGCACATACACAGAAACACACACAATGACTGGATCAATGCCAAGAAAGTTATTTTCATTGTAATCACAGAGCCTTTATTGTCTCTGCTGCCCTCCTCACCCCTGACCAAACTGCCCACTCACCTCACTGCCCGCTCTGAAAAGCTCTGATTGTCCCTTAATTTTCAGGGGCCTTTGGGTGACTCTAGGACTGCATTGTTTACCCTCAGCTCCTGAGACGGGATCTATCCAGCCACCCAGTCAGGTGCTTATCTGATGCAATGGACCATTGATCACCTTTTACCCCTTCAATGAATCAACTCTCTGTTAGTTGAGTGGAGAATCATCTACTTGGTAACCTAAAACTAACCTAATATATTGCTGCTTCAGGTTCACTAGACATCCCCTTGTTGGTGTGCTCCTGTTTCAGACAGCATCCGTATATAATGCAAGGTGGATCAGGTTAAACTGCGCACAAAATTGGATGTTTCATTTCATTTGAATTGCGTCCATGCATGTCCTGACTTCAGAAGTGTAGCAATATATACTGTACGGCAGCATTTTGGGGGATCTTCCCACCAAAGGCACGTACACACACTTGACATCACCTGAAAATAAACAGAGAAGATGAAACAATGATGATCTGGATAAACTCTATTTCATAAACCATTCAGTAAGAAATCCCACCAACTATTCCCATCCAACCCGCCTCACCATTATAAACCTGATGAATGACTTTTCATCTGCGCTGTAAATATTTATCCATTGCACAAATCCAAATTCCATTAGGGGAGTAAACATAAACATATTTCTTTCTTATGCAGGCATATATGAAATTAAACAATATAATGCTGACTAAGAGTTCAACTAAGTGCCACCATATGGTCAGTGGAGGTTCTCCAAGCTGCATTGTTAGTTGTGTGCGCAGTCTGTTTCTGACAACAGCTTGGCTCTCATCACCCCTTCATCTCCAAACACACTGCATGTGGTGCTCCAACCAACGGGGCCCGGCTAAACCCCAAACACAGGAACAGTTTGTAATTTGTCATGACTATGTCCGAAATGAACTGATGTGTTTGGGGTTGTGTCAAAATACTTGGGGGTCGGTTAGGGTTAGGGGGCAATGATGATGGAATTGGTTTGCTGTGGGTGTCAGTAATACAATAAATGGCTCACACACGCTTATATGACGTCCACATCCCTTTGTTACTAGGTTTATGTTAGCATTAACAACCACAAGCCCGAGGGGTGCCAAAGAGTGGTGGAGCGGAGGATTGTGGACTTCTTTGCATTTGGCAAGCAAATTATTTCTCTCTTCTAATGATGCGCAACATTTTCTTATAAATAAATGTCAATTTTGCAATTCCAAGTTATGTAACACAGCTGTGGCTCAAGCTTTAACCTTGTCATGAAAGTTTGACATTGTCCATTTGGGGTCTTAGAATGTCATCTGGTGAGAGGGAAGTGATTTTTTATTTTTTTTTTTCTGAAGCAATAACAAGAAAATTCAAGGAAGAAGATACTAGCCACACTGTCTCATTGGAAATCTATTCAAAATAGAGCAGGAATTACAACGTATCAACAAAAGCAGTATATTACTGGTTAAAAAGAGAGGATTGTGCATCTCAGAAAGTTTGAGCACCAATTCATGCAGCAAGTGAAAATCATCCCAAACTGATCTTCAGTGGCTGTCCAAGCCTCCTGTGTGTATAAGTATACCTTGGTGAGCTCTGCAGAAGAGGCAGGGGGATGTGGTCCACACCACATGCTCTCATTTGTGTGTTAGGGAGCTCATTAGCCGCCACTCGGTCCATTACTGGTTCCGGACCTCATGGCACCAAACTGTCTGCTTCTAAGAGGGTGGGGGGTGAAGGCTAGATGTTGGTCCCCTGTGCTCCCCTGAGCCTGAGCAGATAGCATCACGCCAGGAACAGCAGCAGTTAGACCCTGAAACCTAACCACTAGCACTCCCCCTCCTCTCACCCCCCAACTTAATTAGGCCATAATTTTACTGTATTCCACGGTGTGGAGATATCGGCCGTGTGGGGAGAGGGAGGTGGGGTGAACAGGGGTTTAAGAGTGGTTCCAAAAGTCCCATTAAAGGATTCGAGCAGCTTTCCTGGGCTCACATTGTCATTCATTCACCCACAAATGTTGTGCAAGTCAGCATTCCTCAGTATGATCAGCGGTTTTAGATCAATAACTGTTTGAAAGCAGCAGCACAACAACTGCAGTTCTTAAATTGAAAATATGGTTTTGCCATCAGCTTGGAGAAAGTGCTTAATGGCTTCCCCCAGAGAAAGTACACTGAGGTGAGGCCCTGCCGCTTCAAGAATGTGAAAATGGGTAAATACATTACCGTCTCGTCCTTCATACTATTTTCACTGGAGCCCATCCAGTTGGCTTGTTACTGAAAGAAACAATGTGTCTAGTGTGTAAGCATTACCTCGTCAAGGTTTGGGCAGCAGGGTGATTAATGTTTGTACACTCATATACTTTTCACACTTTCATACATCGGGCAGCATTAAACTGATCTCTTTACACTCACAACTGAATACACACAAGCACACGTGGGGGTTTGTGCACACACTGACCAAACTGCCATTTCGTCATACCTTCATATCTTGTCTGAGTTACTCAGCAGCTTATTGCTCCAACTGTTCCTCAATCTGGAAAATCACAGATGAGTAACTAAGTAAAGAACCCAAAATCTCACACCTAAAACAGGAATGTGTCTCTGACCAATGGGGAAAGAAAGCTATTTTGCACAATAATTCTTTCAGACATAGCTCAAACCACACGCAAGCACACCAGTCCCAATTTTGGTCAAAATGGTGTATTTTATTGCAGCCAGATAATTAACGAGCCAGTAAATGATACCATAGTAAATGGGCTAGGCTGTTGTTGGACAGCTTCTAAAGTTAATGGCTTTTATACTCTGTGCATTCTTTAATGGAAGGAATGTAACAGGGTGCGAATACAGCGCCAAGAATTACACTCAATCTCCCAATACCTCTTTTTCTCTCTTACCCACCACTCTCCTTACTGCACAGCATCGTCTCTCTCTCCCTCATCACACATCTTTGTGGTTCACAAAATCGTACAGGCATGCGTGTGTGTGTGTATGCCTGAATGCATTCGGTGTGTGCGTGTGTTACTATTTTGCTGTTTAAACACAACATGCTGGTCTCTTTTATTGCTTACACATATTTCACAACTTTTCCTGCCCTGGAGCTAGAGGAAGACCAAACATCCTCCATCGTAAATTTTCTCCCAGAGCACAACCTGCAGAGTACACCACACAGGAAACCGTACACGCACAAGCACACACTCAGAGGGTGGGATGGAAAAGGAGGGGAGAGAGACAGCATCATATATCACAAGCACAAATGAAGCTTTTCATTTCAACAGAGAATATTTGCCATTTTAACACCTACTCAAATAAAAGGATTCCAATCACGAAATGGTTGTTTTAAAAGTTATTTAAAACAAACTCCACTGATTGCCTTATTTTCTTCCAAAATAGATAAGGCATTTTAGCCCAGCACTCCTCATATGAATAAACATCATATCAATCACAATGGATGGCGTGGTGTTTGTGACTGCCCCTCTTCACTTCACCGGGCTAATGGGAAATCAAATCTGGGGAATGTCATTAGCTCATTGCTCATCTTCAGGACTGAAGTCATGCCAGCCCAATTAAATGGATTCAATTTATCAGTCACGATTCATCCCCAACACAAACTCATATTTACCTCAACTGTGATTTATGAGGATCATTATGATGATTACATTTGGTCTAAATGTGTTCCTATGACAGCCGTCTTTGTCTTTACAAAGGGTCTCTGTGTCTCCCTCTGTGGCTCTGCACTGTAAATTAATTTGTCTGTATGTGTGGAAAAGACAAAAAAGAGGAGGTATTAGTTTTTATCGTTGGTAGGTAGTGTGTCCATGTGTGCAGTATCGGTGTCATGTCTGGTGTGTGTTTGCCATTAAGGAAATTGAGCCCTTTTGCTGCATTTTCTGTGGTCTCACATGTTTCATGGTTTTGGTTTTGGACTTGTCTGCACTGAGCGACGACTGGACACTCTCGAGAATTTGTGGTCAGCTCTTTTGTTACACATACAAGTTTTCTGAGCTTTCTCACACCAAGGCATTGGTGAGGAGCCAGGACAGAGTGTTTGTATTGCCCAGTGTTTGTTTGGTTTCTGTTTTGAGTGTGTATTGAGATATCCATGATTAAAATGCAAAATGTGATTTCCGTCCAAAGTTGAGTAATGCAGTATTTGCTTTTGTGACGACATTCATGTCGGGAAAAGCAGTTTAAGTGGTGGGGTCATTGCTCGTTGTTCATTATGTTCAATTTAGCTTGTATATTTGTCCTGGGAAGAGACATAAAACTGGTCAGACTGACGCCTGAGACAAGAGACATGGAGAGGGGGCTAGACAAAAGAAAATTTGTGACTGAACTGAGACATATACATACACAAACTATACATAAACTGAATTTACAATACTAATTCCCTTCATCAATGCTGTTGCGTTAAAACCTTGTATCTCCAAAACCTTTCAGGAACTTGAAAAGCAGCTGTTTTAAGCTTGCCTGCAATTTTGAGATTATCCAGAAGCTCTGTGAAAAACTGAGTAATGTTCTCCTAAAGAGAAGCATGGTGTCTTTGACTAAAGTTGGATGTAAAAGGTTTTCATCTTACTACAATGTACATTACACGTACGCATGCAACACATGCATGCAAATGTACAGATACAAATACAGTTCTCCACAAATGCAGTTCTATATGTACAATAATATATATTCTGAATTATTTGAGTAATAAATGTGATGTGATATAAAATCATTTTTTATTGTTGCATTCCTTTTGTGAGGTTGTCTCCCCCTAGCCATACATAAACTAAAGATGTGCTGTTCCCAGAAAGTATAAATCCCCCGGCTGAGCACTAATTGCATGATTTAAAGCATAGCTGTTGAACACCTCAGAGAGGCCCCACATTGGCTTTGTGTGGACATTATACAGGCAGACCTGCACAGGGACCGGAAGATAGAAAGTGGGGGGGATAAGGCAGAGGAGGTGAAGGTGAAAATAAAAGAAGTAACAATTGCTGATATGAGACCTCAGTGCTAATGGGTAGCACCTACCTGATTAGATTACCATACGACCAAAGCCTGTCCTTTCCCTTTTCTCCTTTCTGTCATGTGGCTTTCCCATTTATCCCCATTTATGCCGATTTCTTTTTACAGTTATATTATATTGCAGGTCATATAAAAGACTGCAGTAGCACATGCTGTCCTGTGTTCTGTGACCTGCAGAGCAAGTGGAAACCGATTCAGAGCCACAGGTGAATTATGGTGTAAAACTCATAGGGATGCTTCCTTCCTTCTGGTCTGGTCTGGCAAGTGTATGACTGTGACAATTCAATCATTGGTCAGTTTTGTTTGGATGTTGATGAAAAAAGAGGCATTAGGAATTAAAAAGGCCTGCAGAGTCACACTGAGTTTGATTTATATTCCTCAATTACATAGAAGGGCAGAGTCACTTTTTTCTGTGAGCCTATACTTGTAGAAAGGGGAAAAAAGAGAAGAAAAAAAATAGGAATAGGGGAGGAAGTCAGATTAAAGAGTTTCCCAGTTTGCAAGCTAAAGCTCTCTGGAGATACTCTCTTGTCACTCGCTCTAAGTGCTGGTCCTGGAGGAGTTCTAAAGCTCCCGCAATCCACCTCACCACACTCATTGCCATGAGGCCTGGGAAGACCATAAAGCCTTTTTACAAGGTGACATGACATAAAAACGCAGGGAGAACAGAGAAAGGAGGAGGTAATATTCAGGAAAAAAAGACAAAAACCTTTCTCATTTGCTCTCTTTCTTTCTGTATTGTTTGTGCTAGTGCTCTCTCATTCTCTGTGTGTGCGTGTCTGTGTCTGAGAATGAATATGTGCATTCAGACGTGTGTTTTTCTGTGTGTGTTTGAAGCTGCGTGGTTGCCTTGAATGGGTGGGCTGGTGAGCAGTTCCTCGTCTGCCATCACCCATGTCCACTTACACACACTCTGGGCCTCAGTGGGAATGAAGAGGGGATTATGGCTCTGACTGATCCTGGAGGGGCACGCACTTAACACCACTGTAAACAACAGGGCCATTTGAGTGGTTCACACCAGGCTGAACTTTAGAGGTGAAAGCTGGGGGACACAATCTGACCGCATAAAGAGGCTGGTGGTGGTCTTATAAAATTAATAATAAATAGAAAAGAGCTGGTGTTCTACTGCAAGAGAGCTGAGTTTAATTAGCTATTTAATGCCTAAAAGGATAATTACACTTTAATACCACTCTTATTTTTCGTATTCTGGCCATCATGTCTAACCAAGAAGTTGGTCCATAAACTGTGACGAGAGACTCTTGAGGGACCCCTGCAACCTGCAAGGTGAGGACCACACGACTGTCAGTATGCCAATAGTTTAACTCGCTACAGTAGTGCTAGCTCAGTCGGTCTCGTGACCCTTAACTTGCAGGTTGTGTCAGTCCCTCGAGAGTCTCCCAAACTGTGATGGATATTTACAATGCAGTTTGTCATTTTCGATCCTGATCGTCTGACTGCTCGTGTTTCTTGCGCAATCAAACTTCTTTGATGTTGTAGTATTCCCAGTTCTCAGCAATTAACTTGGTGAGTATAATGTCATTCATGTTTGTCATAATGATGGCCATAACTACAAAACCAACGCCCAGGTTATAAAAAGAACACGTAATTGTCCTTTAATAATAGTTTGTGTGAGAAAAGACACATTTTGGACCTCATGATGGTTCCAGCTGTGATTGCTGAGAGGCTTGTGACTCAACTCCAAAGCCTCAGAGAGGACATGATGGTTTTTTGATATATTGATCAATCACTGAGTTACATTGTCCAGGCCTGTCGATGTGACTTGCTTGTTTTTTGTTTTGCATCAAGTTCTCTGAAGTGGTCTCTGCAGGGCCTGGGCTTTTGCTCTTTTGTTTGTTTTCTCTCCCTTTCGATTAGGGAGAGGCCTCAAGGATTCAACATAATGGCCTCGCTCGGAGGAATGGCATGAAACAGGGCCTTTTCCAGGAGAAGGAGAGCTAAAGATGGGGCTTAGTGATGTTTTTGCGTGACAGAGGTTCATATAAAAAGATTTTGGCCCAAGCCAATTTGCTTGGCTTGGGCCAGCTCCAGAAAGGCAGAGGAGTTGGGGGATGGGGAAGTACAGAAACCTGCCCCCCAAAACACTCAGCACAATATGGTTCACATTTTTCTCCCTCATACTAAATGTACCATGAATTATCTCGCTTTCCAGTTGAAGGGGAATACTTTGATTTCATCTCATGTGTAGCAGTGTGGCTGAAATGCAGCATTAAGCTCTACAGTATATGCTCTCCCCAGACCAAATCTGAGTCTATATGAGTCTGACTGCCAGGCCCCTCACTCTGCCACTCTATACTTCTCACTCCTTCTTCAGACCTACTTGTCCTGCACTATATATGTCTGGTTCCAAAAGGTAAACAAACTCCATGAAAGAATGGGTGAGTCAGGAGTCTGCCTGTCTCTGTCTCTTTGCCTAATTGTGTTTGCAGCACCACATAGTGTGCTGATCATTCCCACTTGCCTCTGCTGATGACAGCCAGGGCACAGACTTCCATAAACATAATAAATCACTTTTGATGATAGTGACTCATCTCACACCATTGATTCTTGTTTTCTTTTTTCGTCAGTTGTGAAGGCATTACTACGCAGGCAGCCAAATGCAACCTGAGCAGGTTTCTGAGTGTAATTCAAACATCATTATCGTCATCATAATCATCCAATACAATCATCAACAAGCCAGATCAAATTCACAGATTTGTTTAAGAGATCTATGCAGTGAGGTTTGTGAAGTAGTTTTGTCCTGTACTCTGATGCTCGGTGTGAGGCCACTCTGCTACTCTCCCATGGGAATGATCTTCAGAGTTAAGGCTCCCGGGCCAAAGAATTTCAGCGAAGCACCAATGGTTTATTTTTGCAGCCCTCTGTGGTGTGTCTCTGCCTAGCCTAACCGGCTCAGCCCAGCCTGGCTCTGTGCAGCTCACGAAGCAGTTCAGGAAGGGCCCGTCACTCCAGATGGTAGTTCAGTCCCTGCCAGCGAGAGGGTCTGAAGGCCTGGCTGCTGGCCTAGAACCACAACCTCTGACAGGCTAAAGCCTCGGGCCCTTCTAAACCAGCACAAAGCACCTTTTCAGGGGCTCTCTCTCTCTCCTTTGCTCCCCCCTCTCACTGCTCAGCCAGGGGCCAGCCACCTCATGGAGCCTGGGAGGGAGTGTATTCACAGCAGAATTGGGCTGAGGTTCAGCCTTCGGATTCATATGTTCCCAACTGAGACAGATGGAGAAGACCAGACAGACTTTAATCATATTTAACGTATGCATAATATCTGAAGATAGACAAGTTTAGTGTGCAGAGGATGTAAAAGGACAGCAGCAATGTATTATTGATCAGCATCATATTGATCCAGGACACAGAGTCAGACTTACTGCAGCAGCTTTAACTCACTCAAGAACCCAAACTCTTTCCTGGAAAATGTGAGAAATGAACTAAAGTGTCAGGCGTAGAGGAGATGGATGCTAACCTGCGAGTGAACCCAAAACTCACAGTGTGTCTGAGTTTAAGCCTGCAGCACACCTTGAACTGTTCGCCCTTCTCTGTGCATGTACAAACTACCTCAACCGCAACACTCTGCCCACACCCATCATTGTCTCTGAATGAAAAAAGTAACAGTCTATAATGTTGCAACTCTTCACTATTGGCAGGTGGTGGCAAACCTGAAAGGAGAAAAAGAGGCACAGAGGCAAGAGGCTGTGGAACTTTGAGGGCTTTGAGGTAAGTGATTAAGTCAGGAGATATAATTATCCTGTCTTGCCTGGGCAGGACAGAGCGGGCTCTTGTTGTTTCGGAGCAGGCAGGCAGGTATAGAGACACGTCACTCACTGCACACTTTTATTTAATGACCTCCTTACTGTAGAGAATGAGAAAGAGAGAGAGAAGTTTTCCTTTACCTGCCCCCAAACTTTCAGCAGCACACAATCACTTGAGCCATTCAAGTCAGAGAGGGGTGGGGGGTGGGGTGATTGACCAGGGGGTGGAAAAAAAGAGTGTGGGAGGAAAAGTAGGGAGACACAAACACAGGCAGAGAAAGAACCAACAAAACGCTGAAAGCATATTTGAAATTGACAAATTGAGTAGAAGGGGGAGAAGGGAAGGGAGCTGTGTTGGCATTCAGAGAAACAGTGGACTTCTTGTTAGCTGGAAAGAGTGATGCAGGTGAAAGGAGGAGGAGGGTCTTGTGGTGATTTATTTCTCATGTGATTTATACCCCCTGTCTGTCACCATGGCATTGTCATGGTGATCATTCGTCATTTAGATTGTGAAAACAGTCCACCTGACAAAGGTAGGCGCCAACATTTGCAGCTGAGTATGCATAAACTTTACTCCTGAACTCTGGTGGGAAATTTCATTCAGTACACATAACGTTGCTTTGACCTAGAAATGTTGGGAGAACAACTATGGAATCAGATTTGTGTCAATATAATCAAACAAAACTTCTTAAATATCAAAAAAAAGTCATCTCAAAAGTAAAAAGGGCACAGGCGGACACTAAACATCCAGTACAGCAGATCAATACTTACACTTAATTAAGGTAGCTTGTATTAAGTATCCTTTATTAAGGTGATTGTAGGATTCCAGTAAAGTTACCTAGAGGGTAGTGAATGCCCAGTGCTGCTGTTTAAGGTGTCCGCCAAAAACAAAACTCACGCTTGCCGCACTGAACAGCGTCCGGGGCACTGAGCTGTCACTCGAAAACTCAGACATCTATGGGGACAGACCCTGACTTTTGAGATTATGTTTTTTTACTTAAGTGAGTTTTAATCAAAATCTCAAATTTTGTTTGATATTTAAGAGGTTTTGTTTATAGTGACATCTGATTTCATAAACATCGCGTTGTGGTATGTAACCAGGAAAATATAAAATCTTATTCAGAATGACTACAACATTAAAATGTTAATGCCTCCTTAGGAAGCAGTTTTGGCCCTGAATCACGCATTTGACAATTCTCTCTTCTACTCTAACTTTTCTAGACAAAAACAATCCTAACCTCCCTTTTCAATCAATCCTTACCTCCCTTCTTCAACTTCCTGTTCTTCCTCCCCCTCCTCGTCTTCCTCCTCCTGCTCCCCTTCCCCCGGCACCAGTGTGTGTGTGTGTGTGTGTGTGTGTGTGTGCGCATGGACTCCTGGGAGCCATAGCTCTGACGAACTGCCCTCCTGCACGGTTTCAATTAAACATCATTTATGGGCACTCTTTTTTTTTTTTTTTTTTTTACAAGCGTTTTTTTTATTGGCCTGGGCCTGTGTTTACTCATGACAGTAACATTGCTGGAGTGGTTAACTGTCCTGCATGTACACTGCCATATATCTCCATCCAGCTCGTCTCCTAACACGGAGGCCAGTGGAGGCAACAGACTCTTAACTGTCTACAACGCACTAACAGCCACCTTTTCTGTCCTCCTGTCAGTAATATACTGCACTTTCAGTTCAGCTGAACTTGTGTAAGGGAAGAACTGCAGCTTGTCTCTAAACTTGCCCTCTGATTTTGTTGTTTGCTATTATATACTTTTTTTTCAGACACATTCAATATGTGATTCCAAAGTACAGTAACTCTAAGTTAATAGTAATATATATAGTAATATAAGTAAACTTCAGAGACTCAGCTGTGACTCTGGCTCGGTCCCCTGCAAACACAGCTGTCAGCGAAGCATGAGAGAAAAACAGAAAAAAAAGAATAAAAGAATAAATAACTTCTGTGTCATGGAATAAACCTTCATTTTTAAGGCATAAAGATCACTCATTTTTAAACCACAATTCTATTGAATTAATGGGGCACTCCACCAATTTTAGATGTCAAAATGAATTTACTAGTCAACAGTTGAAACTGAAAACAGTTGTGTAACGTCTTCTGGGGCTCTGAAGGAGCTTTCTAAAGTCTGAGAAATGTATTCAGGTGACATCACCTGAGTAAATTTCTCAGTCAGTGCTTATGTCAGCACATTTTTAATGGAAAGCCTGTGTTACAAACTGGAGAAGGTTTAAAAGACTTCGGCGTTTACCAGGCAGGAAGGGGCCTAATGATAGACACTATTGAGGTGCATCGTGGGAAACGTAGGAGCCCTTGTTTTGGGAGTTTAACCCTAATTAGAGATCAGGATATCTGCTGCATTAATTCTGTAACTTAATGAAAGTGCAATACTACATTGCTGGTTAGTCCTTTTAAGCTCAGTTTCTTGTATAACACAACTTTGTTTTAGTCACACGCTCGGTCATAAGCCCAAATAAATCTTTGCTACATGAGGCATTTTGTTTGTGCAGAGAATAAAACTTCTTGCCATTGGAAAACCAATGTTTGACACCTTGGCAGGACATCATTAGCACGTGTCAGGGTTTATGGCTTTTGATGTCACCAATGACATCATCACTGCAAGACAAGACATGGGGGAATAGGGCTGACCGATGGGGTGAGTGTTGTGATTGGCATCACTGGGCAGGGAACATTATGACTAAGCTCATTTATAGAACACACCCAGAGTTGTAAAACATGCCATGTTAGCCCAATGTAACAAATCTCAGCAGTTCAGTTTATAATTTTGCAAGGTGAAATTCTGTGTGTAAAGATCAACACTAGCTCTATTTCCTAGTGTGTGCAGTATTTAACCTACTTAAATCCGACTAAACACTGTTAAATGGAGCACAATATTCCCCTGTCTCCTGCTAAGTCGACAAACAAAAGCAGTCTAAACTCTGCTCTGAGATGTTAGTTCTTGAGTCCTGGCAATTCTACCCTGTTAGCCTCCTCTAAACACTTGAGTTTCAGCTCTTCTTTTTCCACTGATTTCACTCCAAGAGCTGTTACTCCAGACCTTTAGACATAGCAGAGTCAGCATATAAACTAACTGGAAGTGGAATCTGGGAATTACAATAGCGCAGACACAATTGCGCCATTAGTGAATGTTTAGAAGATCCCAAAGGGCCACAAACCACACACATCCTCACACACAAACACACACTCAACTTATTTATCCTTCCATGCAGAACCAGACACGGTGCTTTGCAAGCTCTTAATCAAACACAAGTAGAGCCCTCCCTCTCATGAGCACTGACCTAGCGATGAACCATTCATTATCTGCTAGTCAATGCAAATGGTAGGCTGAGGATACTCTGACCCCATTGGTCAATGGCGTTTAGAGAAATATTGCTTCAAATGCAGGAAGGGGCGAGGGAGTAGTGTTCGGGATTAAGCCGTGGGTATCGCGGTCACTTGGCAGCTTTGTTAAACTTTAAGTCACCCTCTAACCACGGCAACCAGCCTCCCACCCTCTGACCCCCTCCTCCTCCCCCGGGGTTGGTGGGGTCTTATCTCGAGTGAATGTGGGCTCCTCTGGCTTCACACAAAGCCTCATGTTGACATTCCAGAGGACCGAGCCTTGTGCAAACACACCAGGCCCCACCAGATGGCTAGGCGAGGGAGGACCGGGCTGGGACGAAGGACGCAGAGGAGGACTAGGAAGGACGGGAAGAAACAGCGGGATCAGAATGAAAATCACTTTCACCACCGAAATGTCAGGCTACCCTTGCATTTCATCAGTCTGTCACACTGCCAGATGGCCTCAGGTTCCATCCTCTGACAAATCTGACAAACGTTTCTTGAGCGAAAAGCCGACATCTGTCCCCCACATTTAATTCAATACATACACTACTGGACAAAAGGTGTTCCTTTTGTGCCCTCCAGCTACTGCCCCGTCTCCCTAAAGTCATTCAAAGCTAATATTTGAGGGTCACTGGGTTAATCTTAAGGGTATTAGGAAACCATGGAGTAAAGAGCCCTCCAAATGAAAAACTCATTTAGGACTTTGACTGAGCGTGTTTATCAGTTGAGGGCAGGAAAGTGTCCCTGCTCCGTGGGTCCTTAGGGCGTTTGTGTATGGGAGAAAAAACACCAGAACCCATTTACTTTGCAGTAAATGTGTGACAGCAAACCTGTGCTTCAAACTAACAGTATAAGTTTTTATTTTGGCCAATAAAAGTTATGCAAACCTATGAGAGGACATGTGTAATCTGTATGTGTAATTTAAATTTAATAAAACACCAATAAAACACCAATAATGGAGGCTTTACTGAAGATTATCTGTTTTAAATCAGTTGTTGGTTGCCTTTGCATATGATCACTGACTTATGACTGAGGTCATAGGTAGCCCATCTATTTACTTACCCCTACATCATTATCAATATGTAAACAGAACTGATAATGTATCACTTGAAAGGTCTATCCATTGTGTCACATTACTGACAGAGGACATTTTCTAAAGATGGAACAAACTAATCCTCTATTTGGTCTCCCTGGAGTTTACCCCTCCCTGCTCCCTGCCTGTCTGTGTGTGCCATCAGCCTACAGCACAATAGACAGCCGTTCTGATAAAAGTGAGCAACAGCTAGTGTGGATATCCGGCTGCCTTTCTCTTCGCTCCCCCCTTTAATGAGGGTGTATGGTGATGTGGTTTATCCTGTCACTCTTTCTTTCCAATCCCCCTCCAATCCTCCAGGGCTGTTGCTGCTTTCTTCCGCCTTATTCTATGGAAAAAGAGGAATGTTTTCTGACTGACTTTTCCCTCCAATCCCCTTTCAGGTTCCGGAGACATGAGGGGACACGTCTAGTGGAGGAAGACCTGGAAGTGGTGCGTGTATGTTTCTCCAGAACAAGTTGAAACCTGGTAATAAAGGGGATCCAGATTTATGTTAAAGAACACTTTTTTTAAACTTAATACTCACCTTATTTCATTCATGGTGCCCAGGGCATGAACCCTGCTTACTTTGGTGAACCCTTGACTTTTTATCTAGTGCCACCAGCAGAAACTTATGCCTTATCCGGTTTATCTGAACATCTACTAAATAGACTGCCACAACATTTTGTGGCATTCATAGTTTCCAGACGATGTATTTGAATAATTTTTGGTGATCCTCTGACTTTACCTCTAGACATTTGTGGTTTTGACTGAGAGCTCCTGACAACTATTGCCTTGTTGCCATGAAATGTTATGTAGACCATAATGTTCCCCACAGGATAAATTGTAATATCTTTGGTGGTAACAACTTTTCATCTCGCTATCAGGTGAATTGTTTTTACAGCCATTGCTTCAGGAGCTCTGCGTAATGCCATGACCATGGGTGGCTCTGTCATTGTGGTACTATGTTGTGAAAACAATCCCGCTACGTGGTTGATAAGCAACCGCCATTACTAAATGCAACCACATCCATGGCTGCCTCCATCAGTCACACTCGCTAATAGATCAACTTTGATTAACTTACATCAAATCAGATAAATCAACTACTCAATCTTTTGAATTGAATTCTCTGATAAGGGAAAAAAGGAAAATCAATCAGCTAATCAGAGCACGTAATAGTCTGCCAGGAGACTAACAAAGACTCCTTGTCTGATCAAAGCCGAACAGATCGAGACACAGAGCCACACTATCACAACAATGATTACTTCCCTGTTCATTAACAAAATTGCTTTGACCAGTGGCATAAATTCAGTATCTGACTTGATCACATTTACTCTGTGATTGTGCTGAGCTTAGCACTTTTGCATGAAGCCTTGACCTACCAGGACAACTGAAGAAAGAATGAAGTTTCTCTGGTGGAAAATCCCTCTCCTTGCACAGTACGTAAAGAATCAAAGCATACAAGCAAAATTCTTTCTAGTAATGACAGCCAAACCATCTCCACCCATATCAGATACTAAGAAAAAGAAATTTAGCTCACAGGAATGTGCAGTTTACAGAAAACACAGTCTTTCAACTTAGAAAAATAAAACAAATTCAGTCAGTTACCTCGGTCATTTGCTGCAAAAATGCACAACTTCATTCTTAGTGCAACTTTAAGACTGAGGGAAGTCAGAGATTAGGACAAGAATATGTTTTTCCATCATTTATTTCGCAAATGTGGCATGAACACTTGCAAAAGAACATCTTAAAGTTGGTCCAGTAGAAAAAGACAAAAAACATTTGAATGATTTAATACTTTGTTTTTCAGCTTTCAATTCTGTCAAGTAAATTTGGAGTCTATATTTAGTCTAAATGAGGGAGCGGATTGCTAGTAGGTATTTTCGCAAAATCGTTTTCTTTCAATCATATATAAATATCCAGAATTCAATCTCGTTTCCTAAAGCAAAGCTAAGAAAGAGTAAAATGACTGGATAGAAATGGCATCAACATCTACACAAGAAAGGGATTAGCTGACTATAAAATGTACAGTTTTTAAAATTTAACTTAATATTCACATTCATATATAAAACTTACAAAACCTGGATCTTTCAAACCCACTAAAAATAGCTTTTTTTCTGTTACTTCTGAAAGATCATTTTAAATTACCATAAATTTAATGGATTATTTATGTATTATCAGCATCATTAATGTCATCATTTCTGCCATATTGTTTTTGTTCTTTTTTTCCAGACTTTTTTGATTCATCTCAAAAAAACACAAGTCAATAAATTAACATGCTACCTCAGTCCCTGAAAGCCAATACTCAACTGTGTTACTGAGTGAGAGTAAGACAGGTGTTTGTGTATATTAAAGTGTGTATCCGTGTCTGTATGTGTGAGTTTGTGTGTGAAAAGAAATATAGGACACATAACCTGTTAGCATACCTGCCTCAAACTCAAAGTAGGGTAGGGAGGGTTGGGGTTATTTCGGAGTCCATACAAAAAATAATTCATTGTAAATATATAATATATATTTATACATATTTGAATATATTTACAAATATACCCAGCACTATACATTATACTGTGTATTTTTTCTCCAGAATAATTGGGAAGGTTTATCAAGAGAACTGAAAAAGAAATGCATCAATATTACAAAATAAACAGGAGAGCAGTTTTATATGTGCTCTCCTTCTATTCCTCTGTTTTGTTAGTTGAAGCTCTGTCTCTCAGTCCTTTTCCTATTTGTCATCCTCTTCTAGTCCCTTGTTTTTGAAGTTCACATCGGTCCATACATTCCTCCAGGAGCAAATAACAGTCTTGGAATGCCAGCCACTGGAATGGGATCACCAAACAAGTAACGTCGTCGATTGTAAAAAACAAAAGAAAATAACCTCTGGGTACAAACATGAGAACCAAAATCAAAAGTCTGAGTGTTTACATGATGGCGGAGGAGGAGAAGGGGGCAGGGAACGTCAATTCATTCCATCGCTAAAAAACAGCTTCTGTAGGGTCACTGTCCTCTCCTTTAAGACCTCATGTGAGCATGTAGTGTATGTAGTGTGTGCGCATGGCATTATGAATGTGTGACAGCAGCGCTGCCACCAGCCCAGTCCCGTTCTGGGTCCATTAGTCCACTGGGAGCCAGAGAGGTGATGGGGGGGCAGGAGGATTTCGGAGAGGGGGCCTGTGCTACGTGTGTTTTGGGACGTTGATGAAGACTGGGGCAGGTCAAGCCTGTGGTGGAGAGGGCGGGTGGGGACTCATGTTTTGACGTTTCCATTGATGTGCTGGTACTTGGGGAGGCAGGGCTCGTCCGGTAAAGGGTCGTGGGAAAACACAGAGTCGTCACCGGAGGAGCAGGAGCTGCGAGTGTCGGGGAAGCTGGGGGAATACTGCTCTGCTGGGGCACACAGGTCCAGATACTCCTGTAGACACAGACAAAGGAAAGGGAGGGTTGGGTGAGATAATTTACACTCAGACACAAGCTCCTATGTTACAAACGGGAAAGACGTATCGAAGGAGTGAGAGGCGAAAGACCTAGAGCAAACAGGAGAACGTACATATAGTGCTGAAACCCAGTCAACATGAACAGGGACTTTCCAGAAGAGGGTGAGAAAGGTGGAGGAGAAGAGTATCGCCTTCATTATTATATTTATCTAAACCATACCAAATCACCCTGGAAGGATTTATGAAACAGAACAGAAAAAATAATCTTAAACTGGATACTGTATGAAAATATTTGCAGAAATAATAGGTAATAAATTGAATGCTGGACTGCTGTCTGACCCAGCGGGGCTTGAAGATAGCAGGGTTGACCGAGTTGCGGTTTTGGTCCACTAAAGAATTGTTTAATGTGGTTGGGAATCGGGGAAAAGAGGATACATTTAGACCAGAGAACTGGGGCAGAGATGTGGTACCCCAGCCTTTACAGCATCCCTTCACATCACTCTCAAGTTCAGTCCAAACAAATCTGACATCTGACACTGAAACATCCAACATAAACACTAAAAGATGGCTGGAAAAAATAAAGAAGCTGGCAAGACACGCCGCTCACCCCCTCCCCAAACAAAATGAAGACAAAGGAAGATGAAAACCCCAAGAAATCCTGTTATTCATTTTTAACTTGGTCCAGTGTTGTGAAGTTGTTTTGGTCTTTTTATGTTGGCCGAGGCACCCTTTTTTTCCCTGCCTGCTTGTCTTTCATGGCTGTTATTGGGACTAGTTGTGAGGAGGAAGAGTTCTTGGGGTTTTTCTAGAAAATGAGTGCTGGCTTCCATTTTCCCAGCTCAACACGAGAAGGCTCACATTACTAAAGACCTCCACATCTGCCAGCGGTTTGGGGCAGAGGGAAAGGGGGAGGGAAGAAAGGCAAGAAAAAGGCGCTTTATTACATTTCAAAAGTTCAAACTCAAAGTTGGGCTTTTTTGGCATAAATTCATGACGTTCCAGCTCCACAGCAGACGAGTCTTGACAGCTTTCCATTGACGGCCTCTTTTCAGGTCGGCACGCGGATATCACATAAGACAGGAAGGGGAATGGAAAGAAACGCAGGCTATTATAGGGAGCGAGGCATGGATGTGATGATTGGGCAACTTCACTGGGCCGTAGCGGCCTGGATCAAATCATCTGGGCCATTTTTTCGGTCACCATTTAGGCCTTGAGTCAGCAACGTGGCTGCTGATGCTCCTAAAGCTTTTAGCAACATTCTGCTGAACCACTGGCAAGAGCGTGATTTAGTTTGGATTGAGAAACATGTTCCTGTGTGTAGGAATGTATCATATTATTCTATTTTATCGTTACGAAATGCGGGACTCCTTTTTGCCAGGAAATTATAAGGTTGGTGTAGCATGAAGTCTGACCACCCTGAATCCAGGAACTCTAAGAATGTGTGTGAAAAAGGATGAAAGAGCTGCATTCACCTCGTTTGTGTTGAGGGTGAGGATGCGGTCCAGATCCTCTACTAGCTGCTTGAAGGTGGGTCTGTGGGATGATATGGCATGCCAGCAGTCTTTCATCATCATGTACCTGAGAGAAAGAACAATTTGAATCTGTTTACTCAGAGAGAAGAGTGGATTAATGGAGAGAGAACAGAGTAATTCAGGGAAGTGTTGTCTGCATTATTTAGTCTGTCCAGATGCAAGCTGTGCTAGTCCTCATGTACCTTGTTGTCTTCAAGTTTTAAAACTTGGCAGCTGAGATGATTTATGCATCTGGACTCAGGTGTCTGCAGGTGTTCTCTGACACCATCTCATTTTGAAATCTGAAATCTATTTCGGCCTGCAATCTATAACAGAGACACTTTTGATGGCCTGCTGCTGATCAAAAACATGCCTCCCAGGTTTTGGGATTTTTTAAATACCATGATGTGTGTGTGTCATGCACTGGCAATGTGTCTGTCTCTACTCTGTTCTCCATCAACCCTCTCAGTGTGGCACCGTAGCAGAGCTGTGCTATTGTCCGCTGACTGCAGAGGACCCATTGTGAATGAGGACACTGATAGCAGCCAGTCACAGCTGTGCAGAGTGGACACAGAGTCATGGATCTGATGGAGACTGGGGTGGCATTAGGGTCTGGGTGTAAGAGCTAGTGTGTATTTGGGTGGCAGTGTGTGGTTAGGGAGGATGTACGTTTGGGAGAAAAACTCTTACAGCTCGTTGGTGCAGTTGCCAGGCTTGTCCATGCGATGTCCCTCTTTGAGCAACTTGAAGAGTTCTTCAACAGGAATGCCAGGGTAAGGGGAGCCCCCTAGGGTGAAGATCTCCCACATCAGCACCCCAAATGACCAGCTAAGGACAGACAAACACAGATATACATTATAGATATAGACAAGATTGGCAATGAAACAGCAGTATTCATCTGTGTTCAACAGTGTTCAAGAGCTCCCAGTCTTTTTAAAACAGATGGCCCAATGAGTGTCACTTTCCTTTAACCTACAGATAATTTACATTTAGTCACTTGGCCCAAGTTTGGAAACAACTTCAACAGTGTGCCTGCTGTGGTGTCAATGCCCTCTTTCTGCCGTCCGGTGGCTTGCGGTGCGAACCCGCTCCCAGTGCCACTCTGGCCCTGATCTCAATGATGGCTTTTGTGCCCGGCTGGCCGGTCACACAGGCTGGCATTGTCAGGTCACACCACACCAAAACAAACAGTGGACCACCCACAGCAGACAAAAGAGGAGGGAGAGGTCCAGAGATGGGTAGTGACTATTAACTACTTCCATGTCCTAGTATCCGGTCGTTAAGTAACAGTGATTCTATGCCACTGATTTCCATCACTGTCACGCTGCATGCTTATATTAGAGACTGGATCCACAGTGTCTCAAATAAATCATTCTTACACTGGCCGCATGTTTGATTCATGTCCACACAAAGGCTGCATTATCACGGGCAGACACGCTTACTAACACTAATGTGTTAGTGTTAGTGGTCCAACCAGGCCAGTAGGCATGGACAGGCAAGTTGGTGGTTTATCAGTTCTTCCATCTGTTTACACAACCAGCACTGGGCTTGTTCTCTCCTCTATCACTGCGTTGTATCTCTCCCCTTGTTGACACACTCGTCTCTCCTTTCTGCGCTACTTTGTTACCGTTGCTCATTGCTTGTTAACCTGATGCTCTGTACAGGTTTACGTCCACCTGCAACCAACCTTGACTCACCAAATAAACATGCAAACCCACACTCCCCGGGTCACTTTAACTGACCCGGAGCGTGTGTTTATGTTTACTTATGTATTCTTATTTAGTGTACTTATGTATTCCAGCTGCCTAGATACATAAACTATATGAACCATTCAGTATAAAAGTGACTCTATATTAGCCAGGTTCATATTCTGGAGTCGTTCATATCTCTTTACATTTGTATCTCGAGCAGTTGGGCTTGCGCGTTCTCTGATGTTTATGATATCGACTGAGGGCCACATGAATATAAATGTTGTAAAACCAGTCAATACATGTACATGCACCAGTGGATCTGATGTAAATATGAAAATTCAAGGCTCTGAAGCAGGGGGCAGATAAAGCTAAGGGAATACATTTGTCGTTTGTTTTATTTGGTGTGTGTGGGTGGGTGGTGGGGGGGATCAGACCCCCCATATTGCAACCACCAAGCCTGGAAATGAGACTTTCTCTCTACGCTTGATCCACAACTCTTTACTCTTACCTAAGCCAGCCAGAGCTGAGTCCCCTGGGCCCATTTGTCAAAACAACAAGGGGCGAGTTTCATTGGAATTCATGTATTCATTTAATCTGATGTCATGTATGGATCGCCCACGAGTCTGGTGATGTTTGAGTGTGAGCCCACCACCCTCCACCTCCCCAATGCTAATCTTTTTTTCCCCTTCATACGCTATGTGAAAAAGCCAATTACTAAAAGTGAGTGATGAAACATAATTAGCAGCGAGCTGATAGAAAGGACTGCAGTAGCCACTTCATGCCTGCACCCCCCATTCAGCCCCCTGTACTCCCCCAGGTTATTGACTGGTGCTGCGCCATGGAACGTGAAGGACATCATGTGTATGTACACATGTTATTCATGTGCACACACACGTACACACGCAAGCATGGACAGTGGGGAGTTTCTCTATCCAAGTGCTTAACTGGATGAGCGCTATGCTTAGTGTGCTACTGGTGTATGACTCACAGACACACACACAAAATCTCCTTTCCCAGGGGTCAGCGTGCAAGGCATTTATCTAATTGCCACATACACTTTCTGCCGCCAGTGTCTGGAGCGGAAACTTCAAACAACGCTGTCAGAACGCGTAAGACTCAAACACCAAAAAGAGAAGGACGCTCTTCCTTTGTTCTGTTTTTAGAAACTTAAAAAGAGAGAGAGACAGAGACGGGTCAGCAATTCACATACCAGATGAATGAAAATGAGAACGGGGGAGGGCTGGGGGGGGGGATTATATTGATCATGGAACGGCTCCAAAACGATCAGCCCCATGTTCAAAGTGTCGCTGAATGAGGAGAGTAGAGTGAAGAGGAGGTGGCAGGGGGTTAAAGGATGAGGCCTGCGCTGGAGGGACCGCAGCATTGTTGCCTTCAGACATGTGTGGAGGCCCAAAAGGAGGGGATACTTCTGAGCCGAGCCGGAGGAGCGAGGGGTTAGTTGGAGGGGGAGGAGGCGCTGGTGGGCTCCGGGCTCCTTCCAGGGCCCTTTGAAGCCGGTCAGATTAGTAACACGGCATTGACTACAAGTCTAGCGTGAAATCCTCACTTTTGCCACAGACTGGCCACTGCTGGCCCCCTAAAGGCAGCCACCCCCCACCTAACACTCACCAGCTCTGCACCAAAACACCTCACCCACTCCCTGCTCCTATAGTCCTGAAAAACAACCCTCTGAATCTGACAGCTGGGTTCCAAATGAAATCTTTAAAATAGCAGTGGCAGTGTGTTTTACTGTCTGAGAAGGTTTATGTGAATCACCGATGTGTGTAAATGGATTTTCTATCATGTATTTGTGGTTGTGGGGCACAGAAACAGTTTGTTATATACTTACACATCACTCTGGTGTGTGTAGACCCGGTCAAACAGCGCCTCTGGAGCCATCCATTTTACCGGGAGACGACCCTGAGGATACACACAGGTCAGAGGTCAAACAAAATCTACATACAACCCACCCTTTGATTTCTTCATTTCTGGCCTGATAAGCATGTTTGAAATCATTCACTGCTGGGAGATCTCATTACTGCTGGAAAGGCCGATAGGTGCAAGCAGCCTGGGGAATAGGGCACTTGAGCGACTGTCTGGGAGGAGGATTTCCCAGAGGAACATTTACATTGTTAGAGCAATAGCGCTGATAAACAGGGTCACAGATAAAAGAGAGAGTTTATCTCTCTGTGCCATTAAAACACTGGCCGGGAAGTTAAGCATGGCTGACAAGGCGACCTTGGTCAATATCTATTTGGTAGCCTAATAGTAAGAATAATCTCATCAGACACTCTTCTGAATTACTAAATGGAAGGATAACATCTAAGTAAGTCCTTATAAAACAGATTTTTCAGATGCTGAAAATACTAATGGGAAATAAGCTTACCATTGCCAAAACTCATAAATGTGGAAGATAAATGGTAGGAAACACAATATACAGTAGGCCTATATATCAAAAAATTGTATTGCAGGTTTTCATTCATTGCATAAAGACCCTATTATGCACCGACAATACATTTTCATAGAGTAATATGACAGTTGTTTAGCAATAATAATGCCACTGTAAATTGATGTGTTCCTATTAGATTGAAGTAAAAATAAAAAAATAAAAAATGTAGCACTACAATGACGGCTTTGTCTAGATTGGTTTAACGTCACTGACCATCACTGTCGCTGCTGTCATTGTCCTAATAATCATTACCATCAACATCATCCGTATTGTTGTTGTTGTTGTTGTCAGCTAGTTCTCAGCATGATTTTGCATGCGATGAAAAGCCATCCATGCATACTAATTGAGGATGTGCAGGCAATGCTGCTCTGCGGTGGGAAAGAAAGACACCACTGGGCCACTATGGAGATGTCAATTATGTTGAAGCCGCTCCCCTCTCCCTCTCACTCTGTCTCTCTTTCTGGCTAATTGTATAAGTGTCTATGGAACTAAAGGAACAAGAGACTGAGGGATAAACAAGGCAGAGTCTCCAGAAGCACTACATTCACAGGCTGCCTGGGAACCTGCAGCTTCTGCCAAGACACCAGCCGAGGGAGAGGGTGAAACAGAAAGATGAGGGAAGGGAGGGAATTAGAGAAAAGAGAGAGACGGGTGGACTAATCTCACACTGAGGCTCTCAAAAACATTCCTCTCCCTCAAAGCGCACATCAGTGTCTGTCGTGCAGGTTGAGGACTCACATTGGTCGTCTTTTTATAGTAGTCGATGTTATGGACGTCCCTGGCCAGGCCAAAGTCAGCGATCTTCATGACGTTGCTCTCTGTGACCAGGACGTTCCTGGCTGCCAGGTCTCTGTGTATACACTGGAATGGAGAGAGAAAAGAGGGGAGGTCCCAGAGTGGAAAAAGTGAGGGGGCGAGAGAAATAAGACAGTTAGCTCATTCCATAAATAAATCAACTCTGAAACAGGTGTATACTTCATTTGGAATGGTGTTAAAATGTTTGTGGTGCATGTAATCATTCGGAAATCTCAGAGGTAGCACTTGACTACATAACATGACGGCACAATGCGCCAACGTGAACATGTCTGGATAAGTCAAGATTCCTCGCATACTTTGCCACATACATGGTCGGAGTTGTGTCTGTGCATCAGCGCGCATGTGCGAGCATGCACGTGTGTGTGTGCGTGCGTGAGACAGTATGCTCTGTCACATTCCAACAGTGAGAGGGAGCGTGAGCCTGCGTTTGGCCAACATGGCCGTACCCCCATTGTGAAAACCTCACAATTCTTCAACACAGAGGGGCTTTTGTCGTGGGATGAGAGACAATGCAGGGATTGGGCAGGGGGTCAGAGAAGTGTTTTTTAGGAGACAATATTCCCACAGTGACGCACAAGCAAGCTTCCTACGTAAGAATACCACATCAGACGCTCTGTGTGCTGGCACAGAGATCTGTCTGAGCAGCATGATGTGAGAACAGGACATTTTGGGCGTTTGTGTGTGTGTGTCCTCCTCTTACCTTCTGTGATGCTAGGTACTCCATGCCCCGTGCCACCTGATAAGTGCAGGAGACCAGATCTTTGAAAGTAAGCTGTTCGTCTGAGACACGGGCGATGTCATAGGAGTATTCCATGCCAGGCGGCCGGCGGGCTCGGAGGTATTCCCTAAGGTTGCCTTTGGAGGCGTACTCCACTATCACATAGAGGGGCCCTGCAGTGAAGAAAAGACCCACATTATCTCTTGAACAGGATCATAAATGATTCTCTTTGAGAGAAAGTGACACTGAACAAAAATCAGAGTGAATTTTTAATGGGATACAGTACAAAAGGAAGGGGCACCTCTCGTTTGATGTTAAGTTAAAGTTAAATCTGATGCTTGCTTCAAAAAACTTTCTGTTCAGAAACATGAGCAAGTTTTTAAGGAAAAAGACCATACATATGGCCAGACTGTCAAATGCTGCATCCCACAATTTCCCAAACTCAAAAATAATCTACAACAATTTTCCATGGGTACTGAAATGGTGTGCGTAGGTGTGAAAGGGGCATAATTGCAAGTGGATTGCATATTATTTCTTTTCATTTTTCACACAATCATGGCTCCTCTGATCTTCATGAATAGCTTTAAAAAAACATATTCTTAGAGTTTGCTCAGCTTTATCCCCTCGTCACATCCAATTGAAATCCAGCCTCTCCTTCTGACATACCAATGGCTTCTAGCTACCTCCAAAAAGGTAGAACACCTTGTCATACACCACCTGTCTGATGTGGTCTGATGACACAGTTTATGAATTTGTTTGAAGTGTGCAGCAACCTTCAGTACAGCATTATACACAAAGTTAACAAGGCACATTAAGTGTATTACTTGCCAAAAAAAAAAAAACACCTGTGGTTTCTGATTCCCTTCTTAAGACGGTACTTTATGATGTTGTTTCCCATCCTACTCACCTTCTTGTGTACAGGCCCCTAAAAGATTAATGATGTTCTTATGTTTGCCGATCATCTTCATCATTTCCATCTCTGACACCAGGTCAGACAGGTCTTTCTCAGTGGCGTCATCTGAGAACAGAAGAAGTTGGGTTGAAGGTTGACAGGAAAAACTCAGCAAAGCAGATACACCGTAGTTCTGTCTTCCCCTTAACCCTTGACTCAGGACTCAGTAGCTGCCCTGTGAGACAACACCTTGTTTTGTAGGTGCTTTTGATTAAGTGCGGCTGACAGACAATGCGGGCTAAAATTACAGCGGTGAGGGAAGCTCCTCACACAGGCTACAGAGGCATCCTTTCAGTGCCAGGGGGAGGGAGGAGGAGGAATTAAAGACGTTCAATCTGGATTCATTATCTGCTGCACAGGCTCCTTTTTCATGGGACCGATTGAGCCAGTAGAGGTATCCAGACAGTCAGAATGGAATTGCCTGCATTCCTCTGCACCATTACCTTACCTGGATTCGTTCTAAAGAGCAGATTCCCATTGTCAAGGTTGGCCCAATGGCCTGCTGCTGTACCTGATCTAACTGCCCCCCCCCCAACCCAGTGCCCCCTCCTGCTGCTTTCATTAATCATAGCAGTGCTGCTAGTGTGACTTGCCTCTTTGTGTGGGTGCTGACTGAGTTCCAGCCAGCTGCTGCTCCGGGGTCAGGTATGTGACCGCCCCTAACCCTTACCTACCCAAACCGCCTCTCCCTAGCCGTCACTCAGCAGCCACCAATAACGAATAATAATGACAGCCCCAGGCTCCGCCTTGCACCTTTGCTGAACCCTCACTGGAACATAAATCACCTATAAAATGTACTCAGGTTGCCCACAATACATAATGAAGCAGTGTACATCTTATCCCAGTGGTCTGATTTTAAGCACAAGTCAGACGTTTACCATTACAACTTCTCTGTGATTGTGCAGCGGCAGGAGACCCACTTACCTTTCAGCATCTTGACGGCAACAGTTACAGCCTCCTTGGGTTTGTCCTTATCGATGCCCAGGGCCTCTGCCATTACAACTTGGCCGAAGCAACCTTCACCTAGGGGCTTGCCCAGGGTCAACCTGCAGCCGCCAGACAGAAAACACAGAGGGGGAAACAAGAAAAACAGACAGGAAGCTGATTAGCTGCTGAAACACAAACTAAAACTCAATTGACCTGATCTGACTGTGACATCAATTCCCTCCCTGTGCAGAAATAAGCAGGTTAGATAAAGTATGAGAGTGAAAGAAGAATGAAACCAGGCACTAAGCCAGTTTCTCAACCTCACCTTGTGTTTTTTTTTTTTTTTTTTACTAGATCGCTCTCTCTGTTTCAATCAGATTGTGTCTGTGTGAGTGCTTTATTGGCGCGGTGACTGCAGCCTGTGCCAGGGCAGTAGGTAGGAAAGCAGACATGGCAACGATAATCACCTGATAAAGCCAGGGAGAGGCACTCATTTCTAAACTGTTTACCCTGCCTTGGCATGTTCCAATATACACTCTTTACAAGTCATTACACAGGGCTTAGTTTAGCCATGACACATTAGCCCGTGACAGATGGAATGCTGGCTTTGTGTTGCCATACAGGTGGGCCCAACTACAATACCAGATGGAAATGTAAGTACTATTTTATTGTAAGCCATGTCACAATAGCTGGTGTGTTTAATTTTATGTCCAAACTATACTGCACTGATTGATACAGTGAAGACATTATACGACACACGGTATTTCACTATCCATCAGAGCCACAAGACCTATCTGACCTCTGAACTAGCAGTGTGTCTCGGTGCTTTTTCATTTGATTGACAGGTGCCGGCCCCGCCCCCCTGTGTAAACACTCACACTGCGCGCCGCAAAGCCTAGGGCCCGAGGCTGGCGCCCCGCCGTAGTAACACAATCCCCTATCTGTCCACACGCACTCGCCACGCTCAATGGCAACCATTCTGTCCGTCCAGCTACACATAATCAATGTTATTTTTCCTCCGCGCAAACCGCAAACGTTAGCATTCCTCGGCGCTCTGCAATCCCAACATGATCCCTCAGGCGCTGGGATGACAGGCGAGGAGTAAAGACCCAAACAGAGAAGCACACAGTGATGAATTCAGCCTCGACAAAACATCCCATTTTGGTGGGTTCATCAATTAAAATCGAAACTTTTCACCAGAATGCCATTTTGCGAGTCTAACATTACATCCCAATTTTCTTTTTCCACTGATAAGTGATGGTGTAAATGTATGATCCAAGCTCTTTTTTTACAAGCATTTTAACAAAAGACAGGCCTTCGTGTTTATGATTTGGGATTTTCCCTTTTCTTTCAAAACCAGAGGCCTCAAGTAGGTATTAAACTATTCTAACCTTTGCTTTCTTATTAAATCCACCCTAATGCTTATCACTGGCCGCTGCAACTGTGACTAACCGAAACCTCAGTGGTGCTAATTCGTCTGGTATGAAACCGAGCAAGCGCTCCTAGCCCTAACACGCAGATGAAAGCTGCAAGTTCTAACCAGTAATTAGCACAGCTTCATTCCTTACTATCAGAAGCATGTGTGTGAGCAGCGAAGCAGCAGTTGTAATGATGAGGCATGGGGCACGGTGCCAGGTTCAGGTCATTTTACCACAGAACCAACAGATCAATCAATGGCCTTTTTCTCAGCCACCACAACTATTAGTCACCAGTTAGTCATCCTTGCCTGCTGTCTATCAGTGTTAACTGCGCTGCGTTAACTTCAACAAGAACAATAGTTATCTAATCATTTAGCTGCCGAGATACAATCAGACAAATGCTCACTGTGTAGTAATCTCTGTGTTATCGGCTACTGTAATGCGCCCTGTTACCCAAAGATAGTTGTATTGGCATTGAGGACAAGAGCCAAGGGTGTAGCGCTGATAGTTGTCATTCATACTTTCAAACAGGTGCTGTTTGCATGCCTTGAATCCTGAGTGTTATTTTGAATACCCCTTTCAGATGAAAGTGGCACTGCATAGCAGATCAGCATTTTAAAGTCTTTTTAATGCTTTATTCGGGAGCTGAATGAGATTTACATGATTATGTGATTTGCATTTTAGAAAATGGTAAGACTTGCAATTAAGACTTGATTATAATTTGTATTTCTGATGCAAAACATCAATCTTCATAAGTCACTGAAACCAGCAGAATCACTAAATCGTATTGCTTTCAAATAAAAAATCTGCCATATACTTGTTTCTGATGATGAATGACTTATGAGTGCATAACACCAGTGAGCAGGCGATCCTGGCAGAGAAGATGGTGGACGTCACAGGACAATGCAAGTGATCATGTACATAAGAAACAGACAGAACTCACCTGTCTCGGGCAAACTCCCAGCGCGGATCCTCGGGAAGGTCGTATTCAGGGATTGGGTCATCGTGCGCCGAGCTCCGCCGCGTTGTGATGCGTACCAGAGGCGTACTGGAGTTCATGGAGGAGCTTGAGTCTGCCGACACCTACAGGATGAAAATGATTGGCTGATCACCGGAGTCTGGGTTCATAGGTCAAATAAAGCTCCAAGGCATCACTAGAGGAGTCCGAGTAAATGTGTATATGTGGGCTTGACTGTGGTACTTTTATTGAAATTAACAGCAATGCTGGTAAGTATGGCACATTAATATATCCTTAATTTCCATTGTGAATGCTTTGACATTACAGTAGCGTCTGTCTCAGGGCCAGAGATTACATTTCAGTGACCATAAAGAAGTGAGCAACATTTTGACGAATGTGAGTTAATCATTCAGCCTTGCTACTGTTCCCGGGGCTCATCTCTCCTCTCTCCACCTTAACCTTACCTTGACACAGGAATCAGGCTCTCCGTAGAGTGTAATCCAACACTTTTTGTACCTTTTGGTTTCCCTTGAGGGAAAAGCATGGCTCACACAGAGGAAAAAAAAATTCTGGCTGCAGTTTTAGGCAGCGATGCTAACTTCTCAGAAATGCACTCCTTCTAAATGAGGCAGGATGTAAATTGTTTAAAATACCACAACAGTATATACTATGGATTGTGGAATTTCTTTTTGTTTACAAAATCCAAGTATTTAAAAAAATCTATCAACTATGCAACTTTGGTTATATTTTTCAGCATTAGCCTCCTATATTTATCAACGTCAGTGATTTTATTTCAGCAGTACGCCTGCAGTGTGTTTTCTCTCCTCTAGGGGTGTTAGATGCCATTAGAACTCTTTATCTACTTTCTGTTACCTGGCGGCGCAGAGGGATCTGCTTGCTCAGTTTGTGAACCGCTGGTTGGCCCCCAAAGTCAGGCTTCTTTGCGGTGTTCTTCATGCGGCACACCACCACGATGCCCACCATGCAGGCGATGAGGAAGACGCCCGCGCAGTATATTGCAATCTCCACATAGTCTGGGGAGAGGGGCCCTGGGGATTTCTCGAGGGCTGAGGAAAATAAAGGGTGAGCAGTGAGACAGAGGTCAGGTGAAGAAAGTTAGAGGAAGACTCTCACTGATCACTCTCACACACACACACGTATGGGTGACACACAGGTACATTCTCCATTTGAACAGACACACATGGGTATCCGACAGGCAAAAGCACAGATTCTCTGGAGATGACTCATGCGCAAATGTAATCACCATCATCAGGCAAACTAAACAGAAGTGATTTTGTAGCATCATCCTCTCTTTCCTTCCCAGGGTACCAGCACGCCCACTTATTTTTTTTTATCTAACAGGCTTGTACGGGGCTTAGAAGTCTCAACAGATATAAATCTTGACTCAGCCAGTACAACCAGGCCTGCATATGTCTGCATTCTGTGCTAATGTTGGAGACACGCGAGCACAAACACAAACACACACCCACGCACAGCCGAACAATACGGTCTTCACTTCAGTCCGCAAACAAGGGAAAGCGGTGTCCTTCGTGGTTGTATATGGCCTGAACTTCCTGTAGAGGAAATGGGCGTGAGTTTGTGTGTGTCTGTGTGTGTGTGTGTGTTATAAAAATGGACTGCTCCATAATGCATAGCCCTCCAGACCACAGACAAGGCTCTTGTGCGGCACAGCCAACCAAGCAGCCCGTCAGCCAGCTGGAGGTGTAGCTACAAGTAAGAACCTTTCTCCAGTCCGCATTGTATCAGCTGGTCCAAAAACCATAATGCACACACAGAAGCCACAGCCTCAAAGGCGCCATCGGTGCAGATAGAGCACATCAAGGGCAATAAATATTACATATTACCCCCAGAGGAAATGGCTCGTCTGTGATCATTTTGCTGTATTGTTTACAGACAAAACAAAACTATCATCTGGTTACAGAATTAAGGGCTGATAATGGTTGTCTGTTGAGGGCTGCAGACAGTCAACTTCTCTAATTGATCTCATTTAATGCCCACCCTACTTTCAGCAAGAACTTGAGCGGAAGCACTCGTCTGTTTAGCCCGGATTGAACTTGTGCAGATACTGACACTAAGTTTTATGTATTTGATCCTTTGGTATGCATAATTACAAGCCAGACATACAGCGACGGACAAAAATAGGATAAGAGGAGTTGATAAATGAGAACAGACAAATGGACAAACATTCACATGCACAAATCATTCAATGTGTAGAAGCGCAGAGGTTTGGCCCTGATAATTGAGAAAGTCAAGCAAACTGAAGGCGAGTGTTGAGCTTTACTTTTTGACCTTTATTTCAAAGAGAAATAAGGATCTTACAAGAAAACAATTATCAGAGCCAGGAAAGGGGAGGAGAATTTTTTGAGGTGTAATTCTAACACATGTGGAAAAAAACAGATTTATCCGACATGCAGACTCAGAACCAAAATGTGGCACTGGAAGACTTTCCCAAAGGGGCAGGATAGAGATGTAACATAAGGAAAAGAGGAGGCGGGCGACAAACCCTCCCCTCCTTATTGAGTCTGGAGACACTTGAGCTGCTCTGGGAGCTTCACTTCCGGCTCAGAGTTATAATAAGTCGTCTGCAAGCTACCCCGTTATCTGCTCTGAGCTTTCAACAGCTTGCCAATCCAGATAATATTATAGAATATATGCTCCCTGCTCTTACGTTACATAGTCTCGGATGTTGACCGTACTGGTTCATCACAGTAATTTCATATTTGAACTGTGTGTCTCAGACTCCGGAGGGAAGACTTGCCCTCCATAGAGGTCATTGAAATGACATAATCCAACATTTTAGAAAAGGCGGAGGGAAAACGAAGGAAAAGAGAGGACAGTATAAGAGTGTATATACCTGGAAGCACCGTCAACCAAGCAGTGTGATAGGAGATCCCAATAGAATTACCCGCCAAGCACGTATACTCCCCAGCCTCTTCAAATGTTACATTTGGCAAGTAGAGAACTTCTATCTCCTTATCTGTGGTGTTAACACCTGCGGTCTGGGGAGAAGGAGAAGAGGAGGAAGAGGAAAAGGGGGGAGGTGGAGGTGGAAAAGAAGAAAAAGTGGGTCAAAGATAAGAGCAAGGAGGAGTGGAAAGCAGAAATGGGGAGGACAAGAAGACAGGGGAGAACACAGAAAAATGAGACCCAAAACACCAGGAGAGGAATAAGAGTAGCTGGATGGCATCCATCGTTGAGGTCCCATCTAAAGCAAAGGATGCTGGAAGTTTCCGGGGGTGAGGGGGAGGAAGCTTCATAAACAAAGACAGAGCCCAGTATGCCACCAAATATGAGAAAAAAGAACCAATACACCAAATATAAAAACCCCAAAAGTTCCCGTCACCAACAGAACCTGCTAATAGATGCCAGTCTAATACATACATTGGACTGGACACATGCATAAACAAACACAAAGAGCATGGAGAGCACTGAACCGCAACACCAAACACCATCTTGACACAGCTTACAAGAAAAAGTAAGAGAAGGTAAAGTGAGACGCTAGCTGTGACAATGTCAGTGTCTAGGTGTGCAGGTCCGGCCAGTGCTTCCATGGCTGCACCTGCCTCAGCAGTGGAGGGAGCAGCTGAAACACAAGGGAGTAACATTAGGGGAGAGAAGGTCTGTGAATCCCAGGACCACCAAGAGACCACCAGCAGGACCACCACAGCACAGGAGGTCAGGGACGAAGCCCAGGAAACCACACCAGGGGGGGAGGGAGGGTAGGTGGCGTCAGGTCTCAAGGGTTACCTGGGATGACTGTCAGCCAGCCCGACTGGTTGGCCTCGCCTATATAATTGGAGACTTTACAGATATACTCTCCGGCATCGTTGTCCGTCACGTTGTTGAGGGTGAGCATCTCCACGTCGGAGCTGTTAATGCCTGAACGCTGCAATCCACACACACACATACTTAGACGTGAACATGTGAAATCACACAAATGAGCAGAATAAATCAGACGGACATGCAAACATCATGACTACAGCTACTGCATTTGGATCTGCAGGAGAGAGGAGAGAGCAGGAATCACCACCAAGAGCCAGCATGGAAAATACCTATCAGTTCGTAAGGGAGGAAATATATTGATTAGCTCTTTACATGTCGTTTGAACTTCATCCGGAACACTGAGAAAAGAAAGAGGGAAGGATTACCCTCTAATCAAGAGAATAAAATCTAAAGAGGGAATGTACCTTCAACACTCGGACGTAGGGGTGTCCGTCGGGGCCGTAGCGGCTGCCGTTCTGAGTGATGTGTTTCAGCCACTGGATGTGAGGTTGGGCGTCGCTGTAGACCTTGCAGACGAAGCGGGCGTCCTCCCCAACGTGTACAGTGGTGTTGGCTGGGAGACCAGCCTGGAGAATCGGCCGGTGAGGGGACCGTTCTGTTGAGAGGGAGGGAAATGTTAGTTTTCTGAGGCTAAAGACCTAACGAATATGTTGATCAACTGGGAAGCGTCTCAAAAACATGGTGTTTCCCTTTAAGAATCCTACAGCCAGATCGGAAGTTTAAGGCTGCGCAATGCTTGAGATGCGTGAGAGTTTATCTTTGCAAAAGCAAGACTCCATGCACTGTGAGTGTGAATCTTTCCCAGCATACCTGACCGGTAAAATCCTGACTGCGCTGCCTCCTCCTTATCTCATAAGCATTTAAAAGCTTCACACAAAACAAAGAGGCAGAGGCATTTACCACTAGATAAAGAACTCAGGTGAAGGAAGACTATGATAAAGAAGGGTGGATATATTGCATGTGAGCAGGGGGTTAGGCTATGCTATGTGCCAGTCTTGAAAAGTGAAACACCTTCATGGCACCCCCACATCTCCAGCTATCTGCGTTCTTTAACAAGCAAACATTTGGCCTGCGAATCCAAACAGAGCGAGACCTGTTGAACAATGCCCCCTTTCAAACACTACCCGGCCTTCACAACCACACTGAAGAGCCCACCAACCCCCACACTGACAGCAACCACCCGCTGCCTCACACACACACACACACACACACACACACACACACACACACAAAATGACATCACTCAGCCTGGGGCGCTGCATTGCCTTTCCAAAACAAAGCCTTAAGGTAAGTGCAGTGAATATGTGTGTGCGTGTGTGTGTGTATAAGGTCCGGGGTGGGTCCGGGGGGGGGGGGGGTGGTCAGAGGGTGAAGCTGTGTGAAGAAGGGTGGAGGCTGGGTTTAAGAAGGAGAAATGAAAAAGGGAGAAAGAATTAGCAGGGTTAGTGAAGGGAAGAAAAGGGACCAACAGATGGAGAGTGCAGAAACTAGGAGGCAGAGACTTCTTCCACATGTCTGTCTGCCTGCCTGCCTGTCGTCCTGCTCCATCTTTCAGAAATCTGTCAGATCAGATCATTCCCACCCCTCCTTCCTCTCTTCCCATCTCCCTCCTCCTTGCTGCACATTCCTAGGGCTCGCCTTGTTTATTGTCTTTCTGTCTCCCCCCCCTATTTTTCTCTCCTCCTCCATCTTTCACAGGCCTTCTCACCCTCTCGATCTTTCCCAAACAGAGAGAGTTGATTTAAATCAACTTAAATCTAACAGTCTAACAAACAGAAATCTGTCTGGCATGATGTATATTTACAAAAATAGGCAAAAGGAAAAAAGCAGTCATGCAGAGAGAGACATGTTGGCAAGACAAAGAACTTTTGGAGCTGCCATTTTTTAAAAAAGTTCATTCTAACCTTCATTATAGCTGATCCAAATGTTAGCTGGAGCATCTAGAGCTGTAGAACCGACAACTCAGACCAAATGAGAGAATGTGTGTGCGGTGAGAGAAAATAGGCCACATCATGATTATGGAGAAACCCCAAAACAATAAAAGTTTGTGGAGCAACTCTCGCTTAAATTAGACAAAGGAATATTGTGTGTGTGTGTGTGTGTGTGTGTGTGTTTGTGTGTGTGTGCGTGTGTGTATGCATGCACGTGTGTGGGCATGGCAAGTGCAGAGAAGCTCCTTTATGGCCCATCACCCTCACACAAGAAAGCTACACTTAAGGAGGGAAAGACATGAAGGAAGAGACTTCAGAAAAGAAGGATTTGAAAAACTTGTCATGTTGTCCTCTCTGTCTGCAGCATGAAATGAGGGAATGGCACCCTTTAAACTTCTCAGATGGTTTAAATAACTTCAATGCTTAAAGATGTAAAATTATCAAAAGTTTTAGAAAACTCGAATAATTGAAAACAGATTTGTTTGTCAAAACTTGTTTTTTTCTTCTTTTCTCTCCCATTTATCATCTCACGAACCCTCAGATTTATTCTATGACGTTTTGGCCTGACAACTAGCTACACCTCCAGCAGCTAAAACAAAAGATTGTAAAAGGCTTCTTTACACACTGATGTATCAATAATAACAATCTTGTCATATAAAATAATACAGCACATGCCAAACTCGAACCAGGGCCGCTCCAATAAGGACTCAGCCTTAGTCTGAGCTACTGGTGTCCCAAATAAAGGCGTATAAAATGTTTTTGCTTTTGAATACTTTCTCCACCACGACATGTATCAAATCGCATGAACGAGCAGACCCTGCAGTGTCTTTTTATGTTTTGCTGTGACCAGTATGTAGCCCATTTTAAAACTAAGCCCATTTCAAAACTGAGTCCATTTGTCAATTAAGTCATTAGTGGAGAAATTTGATGGCAGTGGTGGTGGGATAGAGGCAGAAATAAGCGTGAGGAGACGGACCAGGGGCATTCCATGGTGTCCCATGCGAGACTGGTGAACTCTGGGTAACCTTGTGGCTTGGCACACAGGGCCCTAAGGGTCAGGGAAGGGTGGAGGCACAGGAAGAGCGCAGCATGGCATCGAATGGCATGGGGCTACCGACAAAGTGCCGCGTGGCCACTGGGTGCCACAGTTCTGTTTGAAAGAGCCGACGTCTGTTTTGACTCCTCATTTGTGTGTACTTGTCATGTGTTGTCTGCTCGTGGATGTCCCACTGTGGCCCTTTCTCCAGAGGCCAGTTTGAACCAGAAAAGGCTTGTTCCTGGGTTTTAATAGCTGGTCCTGCAGATCATTTGGGCAAAAAGACACTGATAAGAACAGCCTTTTCTGTCTCTGTTTCCCCTCCACTTCTCTTGCTCCCCCTCTCCTCCCTCTGTCCACCCCACTATAATGGAGGAAAATGAAGCAAGAGGTTGCAGGGGGCAGTGGCTATGGAGCCAGACATGGAGGGGGTTTACTGCTCTGCAATAAAACAGAACAAAAACAGAAATATGCAGTCTGAAGGAGAGCTTTAGCTAACTCCAGAGGGGAGCAGGGCAGGGGGCCGGAGATGGGGAGCATGTGAGGGTGCGTGTGTGGACCTTCATGTGCTCGTGTGCATGTGCCTATACGCTCACTGTGCAAAGACTCTCAGGTATTCAATCTCCATCTGATATAATGAAAATAATACTCCTTATTACCATGGAGACGCTAATCAAAACAGAAGTATGTAATTACAGCAGGTCTGCTCGGGACAATGGAGACAGCAGGAGAATAATTCTGCATACAGACACTGACGCATGGAGTGACCAGTGGCCCCTAAATGCTCTTCTGTGAATCAAACTGCTGCAGCTGCATGTCTGCCCAGGTTATCTGTGGATTATTGACCAGCCTTTAGAAGAAGAACTGTGTCAGATAAACTTTGATGTGTACTGATTGCTTGTATAGTGGTTCAAGTGACGCAAAAGGAGAGCTGGCCCGCATCAAATTAAGGGCAAAGTTGCTGTACGCTCTCACATGAACACACATGCACACATTGATCTATCTTTATCCCACTCCCCTTGTTGTCCCCGCTGTCTATTGATTCTGCAAACTGAGCAGAAAAACACTCTTTGCTTTCTGCACTCCAAAGGTCAAAGTGAGGGGTTGAGTTGGGTCTGAACTCGCTGCAACAGTGCTGAGGCCAGCACTCCGTGTCCTCAGAGAGTGACACTAAACGATCATCCGCTATCATACCCCAGCCGACCTTAAAGGGTCAGGTCACCTGAATCATAAAAAAAAAAAACATATTTTTCCACTTACCTCTTGTGGTATTGAGCCATGCAGATAGTTTCTGTTTTATTAGCCAAGGTTGTGGTGTTCAAATCATGGAAAATTACATTTGAAAAACAAATGTTTTTTTTCCAGAAACAGTATCCCTATTACTCTGGATATTCCACAGACTTCACTGTCAGCAATTTTCTGAGGAAATATTTCTTCAATAAAAAACGGTTTCAGTGAAAAATATTTTTTGTGATTTTGGGTGAACTGACCCTATAAATCGACCTTTAAAAATACTTATTTGTTTACTTAAGTTTTATCCTGCCTGGAGTTAAGATGACTGACAAAACAGCCACGAAGCTGGTGCTTCGAATAGATTAAAACAACCACATTTGGTCCTAATACTAAGTCAAACACACACTATTACACACATAATACAGCATGGAAGTTGTACCTAAATTAATAAAAAATGACCAAAATTATATAAACAAACAGAAACTACATTAAAACTGTTGACACATGCATCTTTAGCTTCCACACATTTGGCAGCACTCCTTGACCTGCACCTGCATCCAGAGTGCACCTGGGCAATCATAGCACACACACACACACACACACACACACACACACACACACACACACACAAGCACTATTCTCACTGTGAGAACTCTTTCCACTGGCCTCCCCCTCCGCTCCACTTTTGTTTGCCTCACAGGTGTACTCTGAGTCTGAGTGTGTGTTTTGTGCATGTTACTGACCCACTACGTCCAAGGTGTAGGTGTGGTTGATGGATCCAAACTCGTTCTCCACCAGACAGGTGTAGTTGCCCTTGTCCGACGGCACCACGCTTTCCATGATCAGGGTCCAGTGCTGGCTACGCACCTTAATACGAGAGGAAAAGGTCTCTTGTTACGAGTGGATGGAAAGAGTGAGAGATGAGAGCTGATGCAGTGTGCTGGAAAACAATATTGAGGCTGATGACAGGACGATTACACCAGAATACACTACAACGTCAGAATATTTTTCTTTATTCCTGCAAATTACGGCAAATGCTGGGAAAAATATACCAACAGTTTTATTAGTTCTCAGGCATTTTGGGAGTTCTGAATACTAGATGTCAGAGAATTGGATAAAAAGATAAAAATAAATCGACACCTAGTAGAATCCCCCATACTTCCCTGTAACCGTCTATTTCTTCTGTCAGTCTCTGTTATCTCGGGTAGTAAACCCCACCCTTCTAGTCTAAGCACTAAGGACACACAGTTACTCAGAATTATTTGCAAAAAAAGTTGCACCTCTGCGTGGAATCCACAGGTGTGAGCTAACAATAGTGTTTCCGTCTGCACACTGAAGAGAGACTGTAGCTACTGCTTGTACAGGCCTACATTTCACACAATGGAGAGATTATGCCACAGGGCTGGGCTCAGGTACCGCTTTTGTCCAACATTTGTTGACAAAAAGGAGAAATGAGCTGCCCGCAGTGTATCTGACAGCCTGACTGTATCATTTCCGTCACGTCGTGGCTGTTTTTTGTCTACGCTGTAATGAGCCCGCTGAAAGCCAAAGGGAAGCGACATTAGCAGCTACATCAACATAATCTGCTCCTAAACTTTCCTGGCAGGGAGATGTGTTTCCTCATAAACCAGTCAGTCATTAACCAGGAGCCTCAGACTCGTTCAGCATCACTGGACATTTTCATGAATTAATTTCATAAATGTCTGTTTAAACTGTAATTCCACTCTATCAGTGCTGCTCCGGCATATACAATAAATGCTGCTTGTTTTGAGAGACAAAGAGAGGAATTTAGGAACAAACATAACTAAGCTGCAATCCAAATAGACTCCGTCACAGTGAAGGAATTCTTGACATTAAGACTAGTTGTAACTGTCTTCAGGCTTGTTCATACAAAGAGGAAATAAAACACAACCACACTAGCTTTACTTTCCCATGACATACAGAATCAGGTATTTTCATCACACATATAAATCAACTTTTATTTCCCAAAACGGGACTACGGTGAGAGACAATTTCAGAAGTTAAACATAGCTCTTTTGTTGGAACCACAGCATGGTGCATAGAAAGTCCTACTCATTTAAGTCAACTTCTGACATGGAATTAAAGTGATGATCACTACATTTATTTTCCTTCTGGTCCTCCTTCCAAGAGAGTCCACTGATTATTTGAATTTTACGTAATTTCTTTTTTTGAAGAATGTTTTTCTTCTTTATGAAGAATGTTAAACAGACAATTAGCACTCTGCACAGCAACTGAAGCTCAGCGTTAGTGTTTGTGTATCACATTTCATAACAATAGAATCACATGCTAGAATCACATACTAGTCTGCAACCAAAGCCAGTGGGACCTGTTCTCCCTGATTGAGTTACCTCAGCATTCTCAACTCATTTCAACTCTGACGCTGCCTACTTTCTCTATACATTACAGTCTGGGGGCATTTAACCCTTAAGTTTCGGACTTAAGTTTCTAATTGTTGTGGGTAAAGAACCATTTCGAGTTACAGTGAGAGGCTCTGCAAAGTATCCTGGTGAGAGGAGGCGCACGGATGAGCAATTCCAATTTCACACCAGAAACCCTGCCCTCGTTTCCTCTGTCTACTTTCGTCCCGTCTCTCCAGTGAAGGGTGGAAAAGGGGTGAAAGGACAGCCAGGGAATGATTGGGAGAAGGAGGCTTGACATCCCCTTGTAAATACATTCACAAAATGGCCAGAAGTACTGTAGCACAGAAAGTAGTAAAAAGCAAGAGAGGCAGTGAGTTGACATTTGTAATAAAAAGTATGATGTATTACTGTTTATCCTACCTTATACCCTCCCATGCGGTCCTCTTGGCGGAAAGGCTTGCTGTTTTTAAGCCAGCGCAGCTTGGGCCGGGGGTTGCCTCCTGCAGCACAGCGGAACTTGACTGTGTTGGCAGCTGGCACCGCATGCAGCTTCTTCTCCATCTTTGCTGACGAGGTCCAATACGGAGCGCCTACAACCATAGAACAGTTGGTGTTCAGTCAGGGTGAGATTTCCTAATCATGTCCTCAGCATTAACAGTTTGGCTTCAGGGCCTTGGACT
Organism: Lateolabrax maculatus; assembly: GCA_031216445.1. Classification (NCBI taxonomy): domain Eukaryota; kingdom Metazoa; phylum Chordata; class Actinopteri; order Acropomatiformes; family Lateolabracidae; genus Lateolabrax; species Lateolabrax maculatus. The sequence goes on along the minus strand of CM062209.1, from coordinate 18,396,295 downwards.
GGCTAAGGCAGAAATACATGGAAGCGTGACTGCAGAGGAGCCAAACCTGAACCATTCCTAACACTCCCAGAGACCCCCCCCCCCCCCCCCCCCCCCCCCCCCGACCCCCACCCTGACCCGCCGTCTGCATAACACAACCCAGAGCTCCACACTCACACAGTTAAATAAAAACACACACTTTCCCTGTAGGCTCGGCGGGGTGTTGCAGAGGGGGGAAAAACATCAGCTCTGAGGGGAGAATGCGCCTGGGCGTTGCCAAGAGGGTAACTAGACCATCACATTCAATTTCATCTCATTCCACTTAGCAGCTTTTTTTCTCCCTCCACTTCCTCCAATTACCATAGCTCCCCTGTTTATCTGCCTGTCACTTGGCTTGATATGGACTGCAAGGCCAGGGATGCTTATCACCCTTGGAAAATCATTATGTGCTGTCGGGGGGAGAAAATGAATGTCACATTTACTGAAGGATTTAAGAGTTCTCAATGCACTTTTTTTTCCAGATTTTAACTGTTACCATTTCTCCTACTGAAATCTGTCACCTTCCTTGCGTTTTGTCCATTCCCATGTTCCCTCCTTTCTCTCAATTTCTGTCTCTCTGTCAGCTGGATTTTCCTCTGAGCCCCCCACCCGCCCTTTCTCTCTGCACCTGGGAGTGTGATTGCCTAAGCAGATGGGGCTCAGAGGGATAGAGGAACTCAAAGTCAAACAACAACCCAAGCGGTCTTCCACACCATCACTTCCTCTCCAAATAGCAGGAGTACAAGCAACAGAGGGAATACCCACAGATAAGACCACTACTGACTTTAGCATGACCCCTCAAACATAAGTTTACATCCCAGGAGAATATTTCCTTCAAGTGCCCTCCCTCCACTCTCTTTCCTGCCTGTCCAATCTGCATACTATCATAATTTTCTCTGGCATGCACGACCGGACAAGTCACGCATACTTGGATAGTAAAGTCAGTAAACAGTGTTCTTCCTTCCTGAATGGATGAATATGGTAAGTGCTCAAACTATAATTAGTCATACCCCTTTCTTCTTCCTTCTCACTCTCACTATCTGTGCATCCCTTCCTGCATCTTCACCTCTCAGTCCCCTCCATCTCTCTCCATTCACTCTTCCTGTCATCAAGCCGTCCGTTCAGACAGAGACAGATTAGGCGGCGACTGGCCCATTACGAGGCCGTCTCTCCAAAATGACCTCTGACCCCAAACTGGCAGCCGGGTCGGAGGATGAGGCTGGGACATGAAAGGTGAGCGGTGCCGCTTCCCATGCTCTCCGTCCGGAGGGGCAGCACTTCAAACGAGACGACCCTCAGACCTCTCTCCAGATGAAGCCAAAACTCTCACTGGCCCAACTGCTGTGGACTCCAGGAACCCCCGCCTCCCCCAAAGCCCCATGTATCCGGAACCCCACTCACGGCTGTTTATACTAAGCTGGCCTGGGGTGACCTGAGGTTATCTAACTCCTCCACTGTGAGTCAAGACTTCTTTTCTCTCTAAGGTCCTCCGGAGAGTCCATCAGTGACCCAAAGTAGTATTTCAACATTGAAATAATTTCTTGTAAAGCTGTGATATCCTCCTCTTTACCATGTATCTATGCAAGCTGAGCAAGGCAACTTTGTACAATGGATTATAAGGGCCACTGTTGGGGAAACAATGTGAGTTTCGAGAATAAGGTATCAAGAGTAATAGTCTTGTGAAAACCATTTATCTTCAAAATGAGAAAGAAAGAAAAAACACCCTTGTTTTCAGCTTTGTGTGCAAAGTGAGTTTTATTTATAATACACTAACAGCCCCGCAACTGTCATCAGACTTTGATTCAAGTGTTGCTGAATTCTGATTGGTTTACAGAAATACGTGACATCAGCATTTTCAAAAGTCCCACAAGGGACTTGAGCTCAGACAAAATAGAAATACTGAAATCACTGTTGTGAAAGAGCCAAGTGTTCAAACTTTGGCAGAAATGTGCATGTTCATGTAGGACCCCATCACCCATTGTAAGGAGCTGAGTAAATAGGTTTTTAGAGTCTTTAAAATGTGTTTGTCAAAGGTTTTTTCATAACATTTCGACTTTTATCTTGTAGCCTTACAACTTTATTTCCATAACATTTTGAAAATTTTTCTAGTAAATATGAGTTTATCCTCTTACAGACTAACAGCTTTATTCTCATAATGTGACTTTTTTTTCAAAACACTGACTTCTTTAATTTTATTTTCCAACAGTGGCAATAATATTTAAATTAAACTTGCACACTAAAAGAGTTTATTTCTTGAATACATTGATTTTTTTTCACTTCTATAGCCATAACAGCATATAACAGGACATCAGTAAAGACCTAAGTCTTGTCTCTGGGCTTTGCACGAGTGCTTTAGCTGCATGTTTTATGTCTTAGTCTTCACTTTTAGTCATAACTTTGATTATGCTGGTGAGACAGATCTATTCTTCCATGAAATTCCTGACACGTGCAGCTCTAACTAAATGACAATGAGTGATGATGTAAACAATAAAGAGTAAAGTTGTCAACGGACAGCAGCAGGACTGAACGCCGAAAGCAAAGCTCCGCGTGGCTCTAACTTTATCATGACATCAGTGCTACCCTCCTCCACCCCCCTACCCTCACCCTTCCCCTAAACACAGCTTCCCTCACAGATCCCTGTAGAGGCTCTTCCATGTCTCCTCCAATAACACCACCCACTGCTGATGATGGACAAACACTCTGGACTCTCTCCCTTTTCAGCTTTTTTCCCTGGCTTATGTTGTTCAATCTTCTACACAAAGTCAAATCAAAAATGCTCTGTTTTGCGGTGGCCTGATGCCCAACCCATTCTGAGTGCTCCAGCAAAAAAAAAAAAAAACTAATATAAAGCTACACCCCGCGCTCTCCACTCTCATTCCCTCCCACGCCTACACGCACCCTCCTCCCTTGCTCCAGTCCTCGGCCCGGGGCCAAGGCTCCACGCCATACTCAGAGAAGTGCTGGTACTGATCCAACAAACCCTCCCCTCCTCCCCATGCCTCTTTTCCCTCTCCTCTTCTTCCCTCTTTCTTTTAATAATAATCTCGGTTTTGAATTTTCAGAAACACACACGGCGAGAAAATGCAACTGTACTGCCAGAACAGCTTTCCCTTTGTTTTCAAACAGCTTATTACCACCAGAATGCCTGGATCTTTTCCCTCTCCCCCATTTTTTCCTCTAGCTGAGTTCCTCTCTCTCCCCCATATTTAATGGATTTCAGGCAATTACAGTCAACCCAAAAGTGGAGGAGGAGGACTCACGGTGAGGCACAATGCGTGTGGAGAATTTTAACAAGATGTGGAAGCCCTCATCTTTGCTTCAGTGAGTGTATGTGTATGTGAACGCATGCATGTGTGCACGTGGCTACATAAACACATTACTACCCCAGATAATCAACGCACAGACAAACTTGGATGAAAACTTTCTCTTTCTCTCACAAACACACACACACACACACACACACACACACACACACACACACACACACACACACACAGGCCCATCAGGTGGGTAACTGGGTCCAGATGGGTGTCTTTCATAATGGATGAGCCCAGCTGACTGACTGGCTGGCTGGCTGGCTCCATGAGGCCTGACTACCTGAGGGACACTAGCTAAAAGGAATGTCAGGAATCTCTGTATTCCTCGGAGACACACACGCACACTATACAACACACACTACTAAACATCTCACAGTATATGCCTAGACAGGAATGCTAAGGTATAGAATAGCAGAGATGTGGGTGCAGGGCAGAGCTGACATGAGTTTTGGCATTGCTAACAGCTGTCTCCTCCCGACCCCGAAAGAATGGGACCATCCGCTTTCTCTCCTGCCTTAATCATAATGGCAGTCTGAACTGTGCTAATAAACACTGACAAAGCTTAAGAGATTATTTCACTTAGGGATTAAGTCTTTGCAAGGGTTTGGCTATCCCAATCAGCATTCCAGACTTAAGTTTTGACATGCTGTTAGGGACTGTTCATTATTTTTGTTAGAGCAAGGCATGGCTTAAAACAAGAGATAATAATACAAATATTTTTCAGCTTTAAGGGGAGGTAGGCTACTTTAAAATGGTGAATTCTTTTTTTCACATTGCCACGTCCATAAGAGAAATTGATTGCATGATATATCATCATTGAATCATCATACATGAACCAACTACAACACCCTTACAACATGCTGACCATATAAAGTGAAGGCATCCAAGTTTACACTGTGAGGCTGCACATTTCCTTGCTTTGATTTTCCAGTTTTCCTTATAGTTCCCTTTATTTTAAATGCTACTGTAGGAAGTAATTGTGATTATTTTCAGTAGAATGGGGTCATGCATTTGCTATTTTTACTCTTTTTACTATTTGCTGTTTTTTACTTACTGAAATATAGGTCCTCTTTGTGTGCGTGTGTATTTGTGGAGAGTGAGTGTTGAGTTCACAACAGAAACAACATTCAACAAACAGAAAAAAGGGACTGTGGAGAGGGTCAGATCAATGCACCCACAGGGTTAAGGTGCCTTGCTCAAAGGGCGCCTAATCTATGGGAGTTGGTGAGGAAGGGTAGCACTTCATGAACCCATTGATCCCTCCTTTTATTCCTCCCATACTCACTTATCTGCTCTCCGTCCGCCCCAGTGTCCTCCGATCGCTCTGTATCGTCCTCATCATCCCCCGACGAGATGGCATCTGCACAGAGTAACCACGGTTACTGCCACCATTTCGCAACCCGCATACACGCATACACTATTGCATGCAGTCTTTTTCATGCAGGCCCTTTCTTGCAAATTTGCACACACAAATTTGTTAAGAAAATGCTAGAGTGGGGCCCTTTTTTTTTTTTAAATCTGGTCATATGCTACTGTAGTTGTACACACACACACACACACACACACTCACTAGACCCCAGAGTTGTTCAGAAAAAAATAAATTCAGGCCGTTCATCCCTGACCATATCTGCTCCATGGCCGTTTCCTGGACTCAACCGAGTTCAATCCAACCCTAAATCTACAAACTCTCTGTCCCATCCTGACCTGTCTTATGCCTGACTCACCTGTGACATTCACGATGAAGCACACCGTGTCTTTGCCCACACTGGTGCAGGTGTACAGGCCTGAATCCTTGGGCGTGGCATCGCGGATCTGCAGCACCTCCTGCTCTATCAGCGTGCGGTTGTTGGTGCCCAGAGAGCTGCCGTCTTTGGTCCAGGTGATTGTCCCTGTTGCCGGCAGAGGGCAGCTCAGCTTCAGCACGTCCCCCGGGTGCAATGAGCACACCGTGGGCTTAGAAATTTGGTATTTGTTCGATGCGTCTGCAGAGCGGATTGGGGGGGGGGGATAGGTAGAGGACGGATTGGTGGAGGAAGAGGGTGCACAAGAAGGAGGAAAGAGAGGTGGGAAGGGGAAGAAACAAGCCATAGTTTAGGAAACAAAAACACCACATAACCCCCAATGGATGCACTTAAATAAAATTATGCAGGAGGAGCAATACAGAAAAGAGGAGGCCCGTTTTTTAAACCGTTACACCAACATGTCGTTACCACAAACTCCCAGTCAGTCGTTTGAAAAAGAGACCTTAGAAAATACCACTGTTCTGTTATCAAATGTGCAGTGTGATTGCCGTTTATAGTTTCAGAGCATGCAATTACGGCCATAGCAGCATGTGTGGAAAAAAACAAAACAATCAATGCTTCGTGAGCAGGTGAGAATTGGACATCACTGTGTTGAAAGACAGCCACCCCCACCCATCCCACTTAGTGTAGATGCCAAGCAGCCAGTGTGTGTGGGTGAGTAGGAGCAGTACAGACAGATCTGTGCAGCCTAAAAAAAGGTAATAAAACTCCAGCACGTCTGCCCATCATCAAGGAAAGCAGCCAGAATGGTCTAGGACGGAAGCGGTTGTCAAGCAGGGGAAGGGGGTGGGAGGAGGAGGTTGGGGGGGGGGTGCTCTCTCTCTCTGGCGTTTCTTTGGTTTTGACTGTGCGCCTAAGCTTCGAAATCCTTGACCTGGCTGTAGCCTGACTCTTCTTTTCCGTTTCTCTCTTATTCGTTCTCTTTCATAACACGGCCATGAAGGATCTACAACCCCTGCACAGGATGCTGGCCAAGGCAGAGAGCAAGAAACTCCACTCGACTCCAAAGTGCATAAAACCGTCACTTCTGGGAGAAAATCCAAGTCCGCCTGTGAGTGCATGTGCGTACACCATGTCCTCTGACTTGTACAACTGCATGAGAGAACGAGGTGAATGTCCAATATATGAGAGGGGAATTCAGAGCGTCCGTAGCTGAGACTGCACTTCTACACCAGGATGGATTTTTATCCGTAGCCATGCAAACCCTTGACTGTGACTGAATGTTTAGCAAAAGGGGGAAAACCTGCCTGAAATACAAGCTGGCTTCTGCCATATATACCAAAGCCAAATCCAGACACCCTGAGGCTCTTGCAGACCTTAACACACACACACACATTCATGCACAAATGCATACATTCACTCAGCCCAAAATAAGATAGATCCTGACACTCTTTGCAACCGTCCACAGTAAGAAAACACTGGAAGAAATTCCACGTTCTCTTTATTGCGGTACAAAAATGTACAAAACTGTGTGTGTATTTTTATGTATCCTTCAGAGGGAACTGATGGAAAAGGGCAAAAAAAGAGGTGTTAAAAAGATTTGAGGGGGGAAAGTAGCAACAATGGAAAAGCATACAAAAAAGCCAGGGATGAAGGTACATGTAGTGTTTGACTGAAAGCTGATGGGTGTAATTATAGAGGCAGTGGCACTCCCAGCTCTTCCTGTACCTCAATACAGATTTTTAAACAACAATCCACCCCCATTACGTGCCCTGCGTGTGTGTTAAATGTAAAGTATACACACACACACTCCAGCCTCGACAGGAAGGGAAAGTCTTTCGCCACAATCCAGCGGTCGTGGCATGTGTTCCCCCTGGGCAAGTAGACACACACACAGGTACAGTTCTTGTATTGTCTTTTTTTTCTCTCTTTCCTTCGATCCGGAAATAATTAACCCCTCCTTTGCACCCCCACAGGACTGAGTGTGTGGTCTGATAAGAGGTGGAGCTCCTATGCTGATTGATGGGAGCTGTCTCCGCTACCTTTTACGACATGGCTTTCCACACCGGAGGCCACTGCCTTTGCTTTGACATTATTACTGGCTTCAGCTTTTCTGTCATTGTTTAATGTAGGACTTTAGAGATTTAAAGATGCCATAACTAGCAGGACACAAAGCAGTGTAGGTATCTGCTGGGAATCTAGCAGGTATGGACAACTTCAAGATGGTGGGTCCCTCAACGAGGCTGACATAGCAGCATAACACCTGGAACGTACATACACACACACAAGCTGCGCTGTCTGTCAGCACACTGAAGAGAAAGGGAGGCACTGAGGTGTTTTTTAGAGCGATGATACAGACACTTGTGTGTGTGTGTGTGTGTGTGGGTGCGAGTGTGTGTTACACTACAAGGAGAGGTCTGACGAAGAAGGAGAGATGGAAGGAGGGAAAATAAGTAGAGAGGAAAGGAAGGCCCCTCTCCAAATGGTGCGTCTGAATAAAGAAAGCACGCACGTGTTAGTTCTGCCTTCGTCATTTTCTTATCTCTGCTGTGTCCATCTGTCCCCCTCCATCAACTTCTCCTCCTCCTCCTCCTGCTGCTCCTTGACTTCCCTCTTTCACCTTCCCTTCAGCTTCTCCTTCCCCCTTCCCACACATCTTCACCCCCGCTCCCACCCCCGCTGACCCTGCTGACCTGACCCTGACCCTTCCCAAACCTGTTGACACCCCCAGCATGCCTGATTGTTCATGGGAACCTGTGTCATGTAAAAACACACACACACACACACACACACACACACCCACACAGTGAATGCAGCAAAAACCTAAAGCAACCTTGTGCAAGTGAGAAAATAAAGATACCGAGGTGCACCCTAATAAATGCATGTATGAGATACATGCACACCAGGACACACAGGCCCAGACACACACTCACGCACACCTCGCACCACTTGATGAGAGTTTACATGAGTCCAGGGATGCATGCTGAGTTGAAGGGTTGAAACACTTCACTGCAGATTTTTCATCTCTGCAAAGTTTCATCCCCCTCTGCACCACAGGAGGGGGCGGGAGCCTCTCTATCTCACACACACACACACTCTCACGCTTTTGCTCGATTTCTATCAAACTGCTTTCTCTTTTTCCCTCCCTACATCATCACTATCATTTTGCCTCTCTTCTCCTGAAGCACATCTCCATTTCAAAAGCCATCTCTCTCTTTCTCTGACAGCTATTACAAGTGCCTATCAGGTGTGACAGATTCAGGCTGTCCCTCCTCGCTATCTCTTCGTCCTCATTCGCACCATCTTCGCCGGCAATAATTAGTCTCGCAGCCTGAGCGTCTGTGGCAAAATGCAGCAGGCAATTCTCACCAACGTCCCTATGGCGTCTGCTCGTCCGTCTGTCTTTCTATCTGTCTGTCAAGCCGGTGAAAGCCGAGCAGCGATGTTGGCAAAGTGGCGAGGGCAGAGTTCACCGGAGATTTCCTTACGTAAATGATCTAATGAATTTACTTCTGCGGAGAGGAACATTCGGCCACAAGTCTACTCTCCCATCTCCTCCCTGTCGCTTTTCGGAACAAAGGGATAGGTGGATTAAATGTAATGAGCGCCATCTCGGAGGCACACACTCAGCATGCATGCAGACCAACAGGCACACACACAAACACTGCCAAATCACATTATCTCTGCTGCCCTTCTTATCCCTCCTTTTTTCCTCTCCTCTTTCCTCTGTATCCTCCTCACGCAGTCAAATCCCAGGACTTTTCTCCCCTTTTTTGTCTCTCCCTCTTTTCTGTGTCCTTTCACATTCAAATCCCTCCTTAGCTTCTTTTGTTATGACAAAGGAGCAGCTCCATGAACTGGCTCCTGCTGGCGTCCATGGCAACAACCCCTTCGTTTCGCCCACCCTTTCACCCCTTCATCAAGGCATTCCCTGAACCCCACCCGACCCCTTTAACCCCCTGGCTACCTCTTATCTCTGAAAATCTTCTTAGGCCTCAGAGTAGAGCTTTCTCTACTTTGCTCTGGCTTCTGGAGATTCATCTTGAGAATTCAATATTAAATCCGCTGAATTTTTAAACTAAGGCTGCAATTATTTTCATTATGGATTAATCTGCCAATAATTCTATGTCTGATCTATGTCTTAGTCTATGGATTGTCAAAAAACTGTCAAAAACTGCCTATGACAACTTCCCAGAGCCCAGGGTGACATCGTCTTGTTTAGCTCAACCAACAGTTTAAAACCCAAAGATATTCAGTTTAAATTGTTATAAAAACAGAGAAAACAGCAAATGTCACATTGGAGAAGCTGCAACGACAGAACCTGAAGAAGTTTGGCATTTTTTCACAAATTTTTACTTGAAAAGTGACTGAAATGATCAACTGATTATCAAAACAATGGTTAAATATTTGGCTGTCCATAGCCTTATCGATTGATCAACTAATGTTTCAGCTTTAATATAGGCTATTCATTTACATTATAGGTGACACTTTTCCTAGAAAAGTGAGCAGGCAGGAGGCTCAGTGCCTTGCACAAAATCACACTGAGGGATGATGTAAGGCTTATGTAGGAATCGAATCTGCGACTTTTCAGATCTATCATCCGAAGCACTACACCGACTCTAAAAAAATATATATACAGTACGCTCAACATTATCTAGTTAAAATGCATCCTAATTGAATTGAACTGATTGAAAATGGTAATAAATCTGTGGCTTCACAGAATTCGAATTCCTACTAGTTTCATGACTTTGTTTAATTTTCTTTGGAAATTGCATCACTATTTTTGTGTCAGAGTGTAGTTTCTTAATCTAAATATTCTTATTTTATTCAGTGTTTTTCCTCCGTTATGCGGCTCCCTATCCATGCTGGCTCAGATTCCTCTCTGCCTCCGGCCGTACACCGGAGAGTCCACTGAGACCTGAGGCACAAGCTGGCACAGGTAGCAACTCTTCCCAGCCTCTTATCAGACAGGTGTGAGATTGAGCGGTGGAGTAACAAGGTATTTTCTAGCACATCAGCCAAGGCAAATAACAGTCCACACACACACACACACACACACACTTAAACCTTCTAGATTAACACCAGCCAACGGCAGGCTAATAAAAGTCGTTGTGTGAAGGCCGTATATTCAGCCCAACTGCCCCCCCGGTCACACCACCGGCCGACACACTGCGTCTGTTTAGAGTTCACTTCCACTGCCATCGCCACAGTCACACACACACACACAGACACACACTTCATGTCATTAACTGTCCAGCTGACACTTTTATACTTTTACAACCGCACTCCTACTGTGTGGATAGCACAGTATTACAGATGGGTAATAAGCTTGCAACTCCTTGACATTCCCACCTCACACAACAGAAACACACACTGACATACAACTACCCACAGTTTACTGAAAACTATGATCTTAATTTGCAGTCTGTCAGAGCACGAGAGACTCATCCTTGACACATAATATAGCCTTTATTTATTTAACCATACTCAAACTGTTTTGAAGTGTTTTCCTCCACGCTGATCAGAGCATTTCTGAAGAACAAAGTTTGGCAGGGAGTACTAGAAAGTACAGCCAAATCATGAGCTGACTTTTGTCAGCTGGACTCACATTCAACCTGCATTCCGATGTGCCTGGTGCCACGCTTATTCTACATTATATGCAAAGAGGGGCCTGATGAGACCGCAGAGCAGAGAATATCTATGTTAAAGACACACACGTACACACACACACACACACACACACACACACACCTTCTGCGTTTGGTACCATTGTTATTCAGCTCAGTCAGAGTATTTCAATCACTGTGCAAACAGAGAGTGCCTGGACAAGGTAAACACTCCCATAGATACTGAAGTAGCTACAGGGACAACAATAGGCCTGTTGTGGAGGCCTTAACCAGTGCGCTAGCTCTACTCCTAGTGTTACAGCAGCCACAGGTAAACAAACGAGCAGGGCCACCAGGGGTGCAGGCGTGGGCTCTATAGAGACAACATTGATATGCAATCTGATGAATCTACAGCAATTACTGCTCCCACACACACTGCAGGGCAGAGAGGGGTGGAAGGGGGGTGGAAATCCTAAACATCTCTGTAGGGGGGTGTTATTAGGACAGAGACCAGCCAATCTGTCTACCTAACATCTATGCCCTACAGGTGACACCAGCGCAGCCCATCAGGAGCGGTGAACAGAAGGAGACCACAAAAAACTGGAACTGATTCAATCACACACAGCTGCGTACAAATCTATGCTCGCCATGTGCAGCAGGGAAACTGCTCCGGGATCAGATAATGGGGCCGGGTTCTCTGTGCCCCGTTGATCCCTCATCATGTGACCCCCAGGTCTAGCCACTTAATCTTCGGTCACATGACTTCACCGCTGCTCAGCGCTCTGTAATCTCTCCATCTAAAGGAGAAGTCAAATATGCACAAATCCTCTTAGACCTTTCCTGGAGGATTGTATAACTCTGGAAAACTCTCCCTGTCTCCCTCCCTCTGTCCTCTCCGTGGCCATGTAGCGTAGCGTCCGGGGCCGTGTGGGGCTCTGAGCCCACCAGCTTGGAGCCAAACAGTCTGCGACAGAACAACAAAACATCAACAGGAGAGGGGAGCTGGAACGGCCTCTCATCAAGGTGGGTAAGAGCGATACCTGACCTCTAGGGCAAAGGGCAAGGTACAGATCGTATATGTGTGTGTGTGTGTGCAGAGAGAGCGATGAGGTAGTTGGCTTTGAAAAAGTGATGCTCTGCTGTTGGCCTAACTTACAATTAGCATGCTGATTAAAGCCCAGGAACAAAAGGCTTTGGAATGTGAGTTACCATCCATCACAACATCTCTAATTAGCTAGTTTCTGACCAGAGTCGGAGACTGGAGGCAGAAAATGGAGAAACCTCAAAAGAAACTTTATAAATACAAACAAGCTGACTGCAGTATAGAGGATTGCCTTTATTTCTCAAAGCGTTTTGTTTTTGCCAATAAAAAGTGTTGCTTTAAAATATTTTTATTGACAAACTTTGCAGAAAACGGAGCACAGGCAGCCGTGACTCGAAGAAACAAAGCAAAGCCCTGAACTCTGTATCCTAATTTCTCCCTTTCCTTGCCTCTTTGAGCTTCTTTCTAGGCAAACAGGGCATTAGAGAAATGCCAGCATAAACACTGTCCCACCCTCCTTCACAGGTCTCTCTTGTCCTCCCACACGGGGGCCACAAACCTGCCTTTAACACTCAAGGAGACCTTAAACTACAACAGACATCGGCCAGAGAAATAAAACAAAAAAGGTGCGAATGACACGCCTCACGGTGAGGAAAACAGGCATGCTGAAGTCAGTTGTTTCCCTACGCTTTATTTGTTTTAATACCCCCCAAATCTTACATGAACTTAATTCTTTCTAGTTGAGTTTTAGTGAAATTTAAATGGCTAGAAGGGCTCAAAAAACAGTTTTCTCTGCAAGAAGATATCAAATACTAACTTTAACTATTTTTTTCAATTGATGTTTAAGGTAAATAAGGACAAAAATTCTATAGGTAAAGGATGCAAAAAGTCCAGTTTAAGGGGGGGGGGGGACAGACTTGATAGACCCACACCTGCTCTCTAAAAACAAACCAAACAAATGGTTCCCCCACCTCCCCCCCCAGTCCCTTCCCATCCCCTGCTGCTTACCTTCAGGCTCCAGAGTGGCCTCCTCCTCCTTGGTGGCGGTGAGGGGCGGCCGGGCCACGCTGGCGGTCAGCAGGGACAGCAGGACGGCGGCCAGCAGCCAGGCCCACGAGGCCATCCCGTTAGTGGGGGTCAGCGCTCCCCATGCCCCCCGTCTCCACCTCCCCCTGGACACTGATCCCATCTGAGGGGGTCCGCCCAACCATCAACTGCTGCCGGGTCGGCCTGTCACTCAGTGGAATTCACCCAATCACCTGGGCTGAGCGGGGGGGAGAAAAAAGGATAATATGTTAGTGTGGTAACTACTCCAACTTCCAAGAACTTTTTTATTTTTGCTTTATTTTCGACAAAGGGAGGCAGGGAAAAAATGAAGCGAGTGAAAGCGGAGACACCGTGTTTCAAAATGCTGTCAAACAAGCCGCGCCACAGACATACCGAAGCTGTGAGGTACCAGCAGCCAGCACACAGCCAACCTGCATCATTTACGTCTCTCCTGTAATTACATTTACTGAAATATGTTTTAGAGAAACCAATTAAGAGATGTTCCAGTTCTGCGAGTCCTGGTGTTCAGAACTGCAATACAGCTCAAAGATCGGACTTTTTTTTGCGCATTTTACCACCCTGCTTCTGTTTTTTTTACACCATATTAATAATAAAAATCTATTCTTCACTGATTAGTCATGTGTTGAATGGGCTGTACCTATACTGTACAGTACAGACATCACATCAGCCAATGTGGCACCGATTTCGTTTGCTTGGACATCGTTTATTCCCGTGCGCAACAGATGCGCCAAACCTGTTGCCAGCGCTGCCGCATCCGTGTTAATTGCGTTCGTGAGGGGCTCTTACTGCATTTCCGTGACTTGATTATGAAACCACTAAGGCTTTAATTGAAATGCAATTTTGCCATATTGAGACACACACCACACACACACACACACACACACACACACACCAATCTGTTTAGCCAGACATCTGCGCTTCAACCGCGCTGAAGTGTCTCTGGAGGTTTGGTGAAGTCACGCTTCCCTGCGCTCCTTCTGCTCCAGCCGGACGTATCGACTGGTTTTACCCGCACATACACGTGTAGTTTGACTTTTAGGGAGCCGACCTGAAAACGTGCAACCTGGCTTCTCTTTGGTTCGCCCCTCGGGGGCCACACGGGGATACGCACGGTGGAGGCGCGCACGATGCCGGAGTGAAGCCACGGATTTGCCCAGACATCCTAACTCTGCTAGAGAAGTGCACCGCCTGGATTTTTGCAATTAAAGCACACCGTTCTGCATAGTTACAGCTCGGACGTATGAATTATTAATGGATTGTAAACCAATCAGTGCAGCAATCAAGCGTCGGGCTCACCGCTGTCAGAAAACTTCAGCAGGACGAACAGAGACCAGATCTACCCAGAAACCTCCATTGGTTTACATCATTTATAAGTGTCTCTAGAGGACGATGAAAAATGAAATAAAAAGTACTGGATTATTCTGCAGCTATCTAAAAACTATAGGTAACACTTGAAGAACAGAGAGGATAAAGAGAGAGCAAAAATCTAAAAACACAAAAACGGTGCAGAAAAACTGTAATGAGCTCTTCAGAATAAAAAGTGGCTCTTGCGGCGTGTTGCTGACGACATGACATTTGGACACATGAGGGACTCTGCTCCATACATGACCACAGCCTTCATTTAAACCGGGCTTTGAATGAACTTTCTTGGCACTGATTGAATTCCTATTGAAATTCAAATCAGTTGGCTTTTTCCACAATGGGGGCTCATTTGGAGCTGCTGGGTGATTTAGGGCTCCGGCACCAAGCAGTGAAAAAACAACTGCGGTCACGGGATAATTGGCACCATAAATGCAATGTAGAAAATTAAGCAAAGTAATAAATAACCAGGACACTTGTTAATGGGCCCTGAAGTGATGATGCAAGGTGCTGTATGGTTTCTCGCCTTCTAAAACAAACAAGGATAGACTTCACTGCATGCAGGCACAACATGTAAATAAAGCTCATTGCATTATTTTGTTGGGTGTAAATTTAAGTAGGCTTACACTTCAAGTATGGAGAACTTTGCAGATTTTGCAGACTTTTGAAACGTCTCATGAGGGAATGTTTGGTTAGAAAACTGTTTATTGAACTATAATAAGTAAAATAGTTTTAATATTGTCAAAAAGTCATAAGAAAAAAATAGTAGGCTACACAAAAAAACAAAGCGCAACGCATTTCTACTACCGCGAAGCCTATTTGTCATGACAGCCGAAACGTTGACAGACGAGATTCAGAGGAAGCTTTAGACGTAAACAGAAAATACTTACCAGGGAGGACTAAAAATCGTGGAGATCTCTGTTTTGGCATGCACGGATAAGGGAGGAGAGAGCATGAGCTGAATCCAGAGGGAGGAATGTCTCCAACTCCACAATGCACCAAAAAAAAAAAAAAAAAAAAAAAAAAAAAAAGAAAAGAAAAATCTGCGAGTCGCTGCCTTTTTTTTTTTTTTTTTTTTTTTCCTCTCAGTTTACTATTCCACAATCAGCCGGCATCAACTCAGATCAGAGGATATATTCCAACCCCGACTGGCAGCGTAGTCCAATGCCATGCAGAGAAATCCCGAGCCCGCACGCGTTATCCCCCAGAAACAGCTCGGAGAACCATACCGCTGTCCCCCCCCCCCACCCCCGACCCCCAACCCCCCCACAACAACAACCACCACCAACCGACCGACCGACCCCGAAACTTTCCTCCCCGTCACCAAGTTTCTTCCAGGACGCAGAACATGCCCAGTGTTCCCGAGCGGCGCACTTGTCAACTATATAGAAAGTTCGCAGGTCCCGGGGAGGCGGAACGCGGTCTGAGAGGCAGGAGAGGGCAGCTGTCCGGGGCCAAGTGTCCTAAAATCCATCAGCGTGCGTTCCCCCGCTGAAAGGAGCGTCTCCGGCGTCTTTCTCTCTCTCGTCCTCCGCCGTCACTCCTCGCACTGCTTCTCAGACGCTTTGTCAGGTTTACTAGGGTTTTTTTTTTTTCTTTTTTTCTTTTCTCCCCCCTTCTCCTCCTTACGTCTCCACGCACTGCCCTCCTCCTTCACTCCAGTGGGTGTCATTCTGCCCCCCCCCCCCTCCTCCACCCACCCACGGGCACCCCCCCAGTGTAATTGGAGCCGCTTCCTGGCCGCAGTGCCTTTGGGCCCTGCCTTCCCTCCGCCCATCTGCGCTCAGACCGGCTCCAGTGCGAGGGCCCCTGTCAGACCAGCGGTAACGACGCCCCTCAGTGGCCAGGGCAGGGTATGTGCGGGGGGAGACGCGCGCGCACACACACACACACACACACACAAGCGCACAAAGCGTCCACACAGTAGCCATTTCAGTATACTGAGATTATGCAGTGGTGGAAGGTATTCACATAGTTTTTTTTTTTGTTTTTTTTTTTTAAATAAAAGTAGTAATACCACAATGTAAAATATTTTCGAGAAAAGGTCCTGCAGTTAAAATTGTAAAAGTACTGAAGTAGGCCTATTATCAAAAAAAACTTCGGCAAGCCCGCTGACTACTGGGCTATAATGTCATCTGCCTCCCACTATCAAACGAGGGCGGACAGAGAATGAAATCTGTCTTTTTTTTTAAAGTGAAATATTTACATGGAAATGCATAAAAATGCAACAGTTTCAGCAGGGTGTGGTATTCTACGGTGAGCATATCAGCAGAGTGTCTGGGTGAAGTAAAATAAAGATCAACTGTCTGATTTAATGTCATGGTTTTGAGGCACAATGAAAATAAAATGCCAACACAGTCTTTATTATTTTTATTTAAGGTGAAATAATGCCTTTGCATTATAGGGGGAAGAACATTTGGATAAAGAGTGACTTACACACAGTAGTGGACTGTATCTAAGTACTGTGCTTAAGTCAAGTTTTAAGGTACTTGTACTTCGTGTCACAATATGCTGCTGAAGCTGTTTTGCAAGAGTCTGAGATGTGGAGATGTTTTTGGTATTGTTGTCTCTTTTTGTTGTAGCCTTATCCTATGTTCATCTGTTGGCGTTGTCATTTATGTTTAAGAGGAATTTGCATATGGTGTTTATCACAGTTAGTACTTCACTTTGGTCAATACTTCCCTAGTTCCTGTTTTATTTTGTAGTAGTCCTTTCCTCTTTTCTGTCACTTCCTGTCTTTGTGTGTTTTCCCACCTTTCTGATTGTCTTCACCTGTTCTTTATTAGCCTCACCTGTCTTCACTTCCCTCATCAGTTCCTCTATTTATACCAGCCCTGATGCTTTGTTCCTCGTTGGTTTGTCTTTGTTCATGGTTGATTTCTGTTCCTTGAGTTACTGCTGAGTTTTTGTTACTTATTATCTGGATTGTTACCTGCGCTTGCCCGCCTGTCTGCCTGCAATAGTCTTGTAAGTTTAATAAATATCTCTTGAAATTTCAACCTGCCTCTGCCTTCAACTGCGTTTGGGTCCTTCCCTCGTGCTCCTTGTGTACCTACTGTGACAGTCGAAACGGACGAGGAACGAAGCATCAGGGCCAACAGATGAACATAGGATAAGGCTACACAATCTTTACATTTGGCAAAGTCTGAAGAACAAATTAATTTGTCTTAAGCCTTTTAATCAAGAACACCTATATAGACAGTACTCCCCAAAACAGCTCCACATCTTAGACATCTCATAATGACACTTTCACTGTTTTTGGCTGATGTTACTTCACTTCTTCTGCAGGTTCATTTTATACACAGCATATGTGATCTGCTTGTGAAGTCATGACAAAATTTCATACATTAAAGTACCTAACAGTTCAAATTAGCTCCACCTTTAAGTGCTGCTTACATGTTAATGCCTTAGTAATAATAATCCATTAATGTAATGATCTAGCATTATATAACACTGAAAGTGGCTCCTCTTTCTGCATAATGAGTGCCTTTAATTTTGATACTTTAAATACATTTCGCTACTTATACTATCATACTGTTGACTAAAGTTTTGAATGGAGGACATTTGCCTGTAATGGTTATTTTTACATGGTATTGTTACTTTAATTCAAGTATGGATACTTCTCACTGCCTCTGCAAAGAGTTCTGCATCCAAAAACAAACAGAATGATAACCTGAAAGC
Source organism: Lateolabrax maculatus (assembly GCA_031216445.1). Classification (NCBI taxonomy): domain Eukaryota; kingdom Metazoa; phylum Chordata; class Actinopteri; order Acropomatiformes; family Lateolabracidae; genus Lateolabrax; species Lateolabrax maculatus. The sequence goes on along the minus strand of CM062209.1, from coordinate 18,378,462 downwards.
AAAGAAAAGAAAAGACTATGGTTAAATAGAAACAGATAAACAGAGAGATAGAAGGATTTTGTCTATGATATGGTGCTTTGTTGCAGAATTAGGAGGAACTGAAGTTCATAACTTCTCTACAAATGAACAGATCGGTCCACAGCTACCCAGAGAGAAACTGAAGGCTGGCCCCCTGCAGCTCGTCCCCCACTGCTTCAAGCTGTCTACTGCATTGGTTCAGGCGTTCAAGTGCTCTGAAAGAGACGCAGGGGAGGGTGGAAGACTCTAATCTCCACAGACTTTTTATTTTTGTCTCACTTCCACTGCTGAAGCCCTCTTTTTTTAAACAAGGGAGGGAAAACTCTTCCTTTCATTTTGAAAAGAGGCACTAGCAAGGCTTTTTTGTTTTGTTGTTTTGGCCTGTGAATGGAGAGTTCTACGTCTGTTTTTCTCTCCTCTCCCATCTCTGCCTCCACCAGTAAAGCCATCAGATAACAGTGGAGCTGACAGGTTGGCCAGAAATAAAGAGGGAGCAAGAGGTGAGGAAGGAGAGTTTGACTCATTTTTCAAGAGTGGCACAAAATACCCCCCACTGTTTCTCCCTCTCTGTGTGTCTCTTTCCTCCCACTACATGAGTCTATTTACAATCACCCAATTTATTTTCTACTGCTCAGGCATCTCACATTTTGAAAGAAACCTCATCAAGCAGAGTCTCATGGGCCTTTGACTGAGAACTGGATGGACTCAATGCCCTTGCGCTGTGGTATCCGTCAACCTGTCATTGTCCCTCTTCATCTCCAATCTTTTCTTCACTCTTCTTTCTTCCTTAATCCCTCCTGCGCCAGCAGCCATAGTGTTTGGATTTAGGGAGCAGAGTGAGAGAAAGGAAAGTGACAAGCTAATAGCTTGCCATCAGCATCTTAGATGAACATATTGATTCCTTGTCATTGTTGATAGAAATCATCAGGTTATTGGAGGGGTTCTCCAATAACGGTGTGTTTATAGTAGGAATACCTCTTCTTGCTGTGGCGATTGAAGCTGTGAGTGATGTTTGAGGCTGAGCCACTCACCAATCATTAAGCATGCCTCCTGCTGCTATGCAAATGTAAGATGCTGTTGAAGTGAGCTAATCAACAACTAGCCGTTACTTCCCTTTGTCCATGGACCGGCTAATTGGTTCACATACATTAGAGTCCCCCTGCACTTTACACTGTGCTTGGCTTATTGTTACTTCAACTGGATGTCCGACCTTCACTTTGCAGGATGGTGGATGTGCAGAGTTTGACACTAGAAGGCTGTTTTCACATTCATCTGCAGAAGAAGGAAAGTTTATCTGTGCTCACCTTTAAGACGTGTATGTATAAATATGATTATGTGACATCACAAATACAATCATGCTCTTCCGGTATGCAACTTATACAAGTGTGATGTGGAAACTTGAAAAACATACACTGTGAATGGACTTCTCAGTGATGCTATCTTGCACCCAACAATTTAACTTTTGAAATGTAAAAGACCTGCAAGTCATAGATTCTGGGTTTCTCAATGAGAGAGTATTTTTATGTTATAAAACATGCCTGGAAGGATCTTTAACCAGTCCTTACTTGTCCTTATTGTCACTTTATGTGATAATATTTTACTTGGTGTTAGTAACGTCTACTTTTTCTATGGCTGGCAATGTCAGTCTGTTGGTCGGTCTGCCAACCACTTTGGTCCAGACTGGAATATCTCCACAACAGTTGGATGAATTGCCATGAACATTTGTACAGACAATCATGGTGTATAGAGGATTAATGTGTGATTTTGGTGACCCCCTGACTTTCTCTAGTGCATTTATTAGGTTGATAGTTTAATTTGTCCAATTCTTGTGTTGTTCTTGTGTTTATGACCAAATATCTGTGAAACGAATGTGATTCCCATCAGCCTCAGCCGTTCTTTGTGTTTAGTACTACTTAACAAATGTTTGCATGCTAACACAAACATACCTGCTTAACATCAGCATGTAAGCATTCTCATTTGTAGCACGTAAGCATACTAGCACCAGCAGCTGTGCCTTCGTACAGCCTCACAGAGCCACAAGCTTAGTCCCAGTTCTTACTCTGGTGTTATGAGGGTGTTTTTAACTTTTCTATTGCAGTTCATGAATGGTCATGTCACAGACTCAAGTCTATTTCAAGCAGCAGAAGTCATCGCAAGAGGTCTTCCCAAATCCCAACAGTGCTGTATTAGTGATAACATGGGCAATGGCTGTGGTGTACGTCTCTGTTGGAGTCAATCAGCCATTATACAGTGCTTTTTTACTGCAGTGGCACATAGACAATCCACTCCCATACAGTGAACTGGGCCACAACAACAAAACCCCTCCCTCTGTCTCTCTGAATGTTATAGAGGCCTAACGGAGATATTCACTGTTGAGAATCACCGAGTACAAAACAGACTTGTTCTCCTTTGGAAGAGGATTCTTGCTTCTTCTTTGAGGGTGCTGCTGTTAATCATGAATGGCAGTGATATGTTATTGTAACTTCACTTTGCCAAATCCTAGAGACACCCCTCCTTTCTCTCCCGATATATCACTGACACTGTATAATTAAAACAACAAACGTGGGTGAGTCATATCCTGTGCAAAATATGAAACAAATGCCTAAAGCTGTGTGTGGTGGGGGATGGGAGATTGGAGAGAAAAGTAAGAAGTAGACGCACGCCTCAGGGTCTAAGCTGAACCATATACTGTAGCGTCTCTGCAGCCATGAGGCGATGTAAGACGACCCTGACAGAAAGTGCGAGAGGAAAGTTTAGGTGTTCGGTTAGAGGGGGAGGCAGGAATCGGCAGTAGCAGCACACGAACTATGTTTAAACAGCAAACTATTCTGTGAGAAACTTCTTATTCTCATCAGGTGGGCACTCTGATCATCTCCTCCATCTAGGAGGCCAGCTCTTACTGCTGAACCCTTCCACTCCGACCCGACATGAGCCATCTCACACAGCCGAGTCCCTCTGCTTTTAGCTCAGGAGGCATCACCCCATAAGTCAGTGGGTCTTCCTCCTCGCTGTCACTGATACGCCGTAATAACCTTGTCCAGACAGCCAGGCCTCCGCTTTCCTCCGCTGTCCTCTCCTCCCCCTCAGCAGGTAACAGAGAGCAGTGGATAGAGGGAGTGGATGGAGGGGGAGTGGAGGGTCAATCATCCAGATTCCTCAGATGTTTCCACCTCAGGACTCCAGTGTGTTTGAAATAGCTGGGATGCCTGCAGATTGGGCTTGCCGTGGAGCTCAGCTGAAAGAGGAGCACAAGGAGAAGGGGTGGGGTAAGGGTTGGGGGGGGGGTGATGTTTCCAGGTTGAAACTGGGAGTTTGGTAGTTTCAACTCCATCAAGCTACGAAGGGAAACAGGGAAACAGCAAACAGCAGCACATGAGGCATGGGGCACGCTGCAGTGTTGCAGTAAAACTCCTGATCAAAACGTCTGCTTTCCCTTCCACCTGACTGGCACCATTACTCCTGATAAAAACAACACAGGAGGTTTTCCAGGGAGAAGCACAGAGAAATGCTAAGTGGAACTGACAACTTTATACCTCTATATAAAATGAAGAATGAATAGAGCCCTTTCCTGGCATTCTAACAGTGGCAGGGATTTCTCTCTCACTTCTTCACTCTGTCTTTGTCTATGTCTGTCTTTTTATTTCACCCTTATCCTTTCTTTCTTTTTTTCCATGGTTCAATGCTCATACACACATACTGTACATACATGCACATTACACAGCTCATTTGGTTCAGAGAACAGGTCACTTCAGTCTTTCTGGGTATGACTCATACTTTGCAAGTCAGGACTTTAGCCTGTGCTGACACTGTTGAAGTTTGGTTTGTTTTTCTCCTCAAGCAAACAGTCCTTTAAAAGTTAACTCCAACAGCTCAATACTCCTCATTAGTAAACCTATACATCCTGACTATCAGTTGTAAGACTTGCGTCATTGCTAAGCCAGAGATTCATTAGTTCACAGTGACACAGGGCTCAGTGTTACTACCAGTAGTAAAGAGCCTGAGCAGAAAAGACATTAGGTTAGTCCTTGAGTCGCTATTGAAGCCCTTCAATAGAGAAAAAAATAAATATATTGCCTTAAAAAAATCCTAAATAGAATCCTATTTGTTTCCGACACTGATTTTAAAAAATTAAATAAATAAAAAATCTTAAATCAAATGACAATAACCATGACATTAAAATTAATTTATGTAACTGTTGCTGGACAGCAAAAACAGTGGCTATGAGTTACAATATCTGTGTATAGCTACCACCAGCAGCTGGTTAGTTTAGCTTGGCATAAAGACTGGAAAAGGGGGTAAACAGCTATCCTGGCTCTATCTAAAGGTAACAAAACCTGCCTACAAGCACCACTAAAGCTCATTAACTAAAGTCAATGTTGCACTACTCTTTTAAATTGCAGGTCACTAATTCAAAAAAGTGTAATAAGAGGTGAAATTCTTAGTACGAAAGAGTGAAAAATAAGACTCAAATGCTTAGTCTTAGATTACTTGTTTATATCATTTGCAACCTGTTTCTACTTCCCTGTTGTCGGAGGGTTAGACATTAGCGCTGACTGCTGTGATCCCTGCAATTCCTCTGCGCGGAGCAGCAGAAAGTCAGGTTAAACATTACACGATGTACAGAGCCAAAATGTTGCCCAGAAATAGCAGCAGTAGGTGACAACTCACGGGATGTGTGCTTTGTAGAACCTGTGATATACTGCTCTCACCAGCAGCACTATCAGCTGCTATGAAGAAAACTGATGCTATCTCTGAGAATGTCCTCATGCACTCTCTTTTGAGGCAGTGGGGTTTCTGAAAGACTTTCACTGCATTTTGAAAGCAGGTGTTTTCTATTGTGGGTCTTCTCGCCATTTGAAGTTGAGCACTGCCTGTCACCTGGCTGATCTTAAGAAAACACTTGTTGTCGCCGATAGTGATAAAGTAAGGACTAAAGAGGGCCAAAGAAACAAACCAAAAGTATTTAGGGTCTCTCTGGAGTGGCCACCTCAGAGAGTGTCATGCATTCCCAGCATACACATAGCTTTCATTGTGATTATATATTGAGGGAGGCCCAGGGAATAAATCACAAGGTCAGTGAATGGGCTGTCTGACCTTTAACCCCAGGGCCGAGAAAAGATTCTGCTCTATGTCCTGATGTCATCAGCAAGTCATTACCGCCAAGGCTCTCAACACCTCTACCATCCCACCCTAACTCACACTGCTGGGCTGCTATTGGACAAGCCCGCTGGCCACGGCACCTAAATCACTCTGTAGGGCGGCAGTTATAGACTTGACCTTGGCTTGGTGCTGTTTTCCATTCCCCGCTCACACATTTAAGTCTGTTTATTGTTTCTCTGTGTCCCTACTTACTCCTCTATCCAGTGGCAGGAGCACAAGAAATAGTAAGTTATGGGAGCAGTAAACAATATTGCTCCAATATGTTTTATGTGGTCCTGTTAGTTACATCCAGTTCCTAATTATTCTGAAACTATGCGCACTGGCATGACTTGTTCTACTCTGCACTAATATGGGTATTTAAAAGTATCTGAAAGAAACAGTTTATCCAGGAGATGTTTAGACATGTGTTAGTGGTCCTTCATGGCGAAGCATCTTTGCCCTTGTGTGGTATACAGAGTTTGTTAAAATGAAAGTGAGGCATTGAGGCAAAGCATATGTTTTCTTAAGGGACGATGAGGTGAGCTGAGGTTAACTATTTTGACCGTGAACGCCGATCTGAGGCCTAATTTGGGCTGAGTGGTCTCCTGAGAAGTCACCTCCTCACCAGGGCCCTGGCCTTTGACCCCCTCTAGCTGCTTATGCACTGCACCCAGACAGACAGATATAGGAAGAGAAGGAAAGTGACAGAGGTATATGTCTGATTAAACATCTCTACACCCTGCATCCTGACAAATAACCCTGTGCACACATGACAGTACCCGCAACTTTCAAAATACAACACATCCCACTCTATTCTTTCTCGGTGTGCATTTGTGCATACTGTTTTCACCACCGTTTACATGGTTTCCCGTACTCAGTAACAGAGGAGCGACTGTGAGCAAGCTGGCTTGACTCAAGGCTTCAGGTTGCAGCATGCCCACCTCCGGAGCACAGACTGATAGATTTACATTGCTGTCTACCACATTGTTCTGCACTTGCAAGTCCTAATCACGCTGTTGAGCAATGGCATCTCCTGAAAAACCCATCTCTCAGCATCTACCAGTTTTTATTTCTCCCGCCCTCTTGCCCACGGCAATGGCAGAAAAACCCTGAGCTGTGCAAAGCAGGGCAGATTAAAAACTCCTACTAGGCCTATAAAATAACCAAGTACTTATGAAGGCACCTGGATATACTCCTCTGCAGAACTGAATGCACCTCAAGACAAAAGACCTATTGACTAATTCATTTATATAAAAAGATCATGCCTACACCAACCTGGAGAGTTGCCGGGAAAAGTCTTTACAGTTCTTCCTTCATGTAAACAGACATACAGTATATGCCTGAACATGTGGCGACTAATGTACACTTCATTCATTCTCGTTGAAAAACTGCACCGTACAAATAAATTAATCAAGCTGAGCGCTACACTTCCTTTCAAAGCACTTAGCAGTTTGGGTGCCCCGTTACGGCATATTCCATCAATCATGGTCAAATCACTTTGGAAAAATGGGACAAGGCCAACATGCAGAACTGTTCCAACAGAGCTGCATTTTAGCAAAGAATGATGGAATTGTAAATGTGGTTTGTGTTGAAACGTACAGTATGTAAGAGAGCACCAAAGGAAAACAGCAATGAGTTGAGATGTAATGTTTCTAAGTGAAGAATTTGATTTAGTTTAGTTTAGTTTGTGTCACTTTAATGAGTTATGCCTTATAAGGGGTTTCCATGTTAAAACTAAGGGCTTTACTAATGGTTAATAAATAATTTATCAGTGCCTTAAATATGTAATAAGCAATTTGAAAATGACACTGTTAGGTTTCCAGGTTGTAAACAAAAATTGCTTTGTAAATTTAGTTTGTTAGCTTGTTAATTGATCAGGAAGACCCCTCCAACAGACGTTTAACCACTTGGCCTATGGAAAAGACTTATAACGTCTAACTGCAGTTCTAAGTTTGGACTGAAGTAATTAGTAACTTATAACTTGTACTTAACTTAAAACTGTAGTTTTGGAAGAACCCTTTTTAAAGCAGTACTGCATTTATAAATAAAATAAAACGAATAAAGAAATGGCAGATGCCTTAATTAAAGTTGAACAGGAAGAGGATATTCACCAGCCAAATAGATTTTTCACATCTTAGGGCAACACAAAAGTCCATATTGATGGCATACTATTGATCTTTTTACCATCATTACATTTTTTAATAATTAATGAAGCCATTAGTTACAACTTATAAACCTGTTAAATATATAACATACTGTGAATAAAGTACATCTCATTAGAAAGTGGTAGTTTTTTTAGTCCCTTTAATAGCACACACATGCACATACATGGTTATACATAAAACATGCATGTTGCCCCCTACGTATACTACAGTTGAAAAGGTAAACTGTCAATATAAGCAACCTGTATCAGAATGTATGTTTTGTTGTAATAAATATGATAGATATGCCTTGTCAGCTGGTAAAAGCCACAAAAATCCATTTGTGGAATCAGAGTGTTTGCTGTAATTAAATGTACAACCACTGCAGTGAAGCAGTGTGGGAAAACGTCAGCTTGTAATTACTGCAACAGTGAAAGTCAAGGAGGCACACCTTGTAAACTGATCCCTGAGAATCCTGATGTTCACACTGAACGCTACTCCCCTGTCTCTCCCCCCGGCTACACAGCAAGACGTGGGTAAAGTTGCAGGAGAAAGCTCCCCCACTCGAAACACACACAAACACCCACCTCAACCCCAGCTCGGCCCCTGTGCAACCCAGCACGAGCTGTCACTCCTTTAGTATGTCACTGTAATTCACAGTGACAACAAACAACTGGCCATGCTACACACTACCCATGATCCCTCACAGAACACTGGAGGGGGGGGGGGTGGCATTTAGGAGGGGACAGAGAGACGAGAAAGAGGGAATAGGGTAGAAAGACTAGAGGGACAGGGCCAAGGGGGAGGGGGGTGCAGCTATTGTCATGTATATGAACTCACTCTATGTCATATTTGTTCAAAAGCCATTTTAATATTTCCTTCCACATTATGACATCCTGCTGCGATGCTGCAGTGGGAAAAAACCCACATTTAATATTTTTCTATATGGCTGTTGCTATTCCACAAAGCAACAATGAAGCTGACAATCAATATGGTCCTGTCCGAGGGGTTGATAGGTTGAGGAATAGTAGGCTGGTGACCTCTGACCTGAGAAAAAGAAAAAAAGGGAGAGGTGGAGTGAGCACAAGGGAGTAGTTTAAGTTTCACACTTCTTCTCAAATGCAGCGCTTAGTTCTAGGTTTTGAAGTGTGAGGACCATTTTCTTTCCCTGAGAGAAGTACTTAAAAAGTGGACAAAAAAGCCAGGGAGGGAAATGGAGGCAAATAGGAGCAAAGGGAAGAATACCAATAAGTAGAGAAATAGGAATTAAACGGAAATAGGAGGGGGGGAGGCTGGGAGGATAGAGGGAGAGAAAGAGAAAAGGGAACACGACCCAAGGTTCAGCTGAAGACAAGGCATAAATCAAAGATGGCGTGAAAACACGGCACCTTTGGGCTCTCTGTTTTGCTTTCCAACCGAGGAGCCAAATTGTTCTCCAGCGGAGCGAAGCCACTTCTGAGGCTTGATGTGCTAATAGTACTGATCAGTTGTTGTTTATCTAGCATTACTCAGAAGAGCCAAATCAATCACCGTGTAAACATTAACCAGGGTGCAGAGAGCTGGAGGGCGGGAAACTCTTTCAGGGAAAAAGAAGGAATTCACTCACACACAGCATGACAAACAGGGCAACTGGAGAAAGTCCTTAACCTTTCGATCGGTTTAAAAGGAAGTTCCCACAGAATATGAAGAACTGACAAAATATTTACCAGGTATGTAACATGATTTTGGCCATACATGCAACTCTTATCTGTACACTTACTCAATAGTATTCAGTGAATATGATCGCATGCGCTAAACTATTTTGTTTAAACAAATAAAGTATTGTGATAGACTATTTTTAGATTCCAATAATTCAACATTTTAATTCAATCAAATGTGTTTTTCTTTCTTGGTCTGTCTGATGGGTTGAGCAATGCCCTGCCATATCTGGTTACCTTGATTCAGTGGGACATTTAAAATTACACAAATATATTGATATATTCATTATCACATATTGATAATGAATAACGGGGAAAAAAACAAAGTCAAACTTAGTGCATTATGCATATAAATCCCAGTAAAAAAAAAAAGTCATTATAAGTATAAACTTTTTTAATGAACTGATGGTTTTTATTATGCCTCATTTTAGGCTGTGCTGCAGCCCCTTCAGCACTGTTACTTCTCACGTCCACGGGTGGTGGCATGTGTCCCATGTGTATTTCCTTGGATGTCCTCTGTATTCAACCATCACAGCCCCCAGCCAGTCTAGACCGGGAACTTGTTTACTCGACTGCCACAGCACAGAGATGCATACAAGCCAATTCTCCCATCTGTAATATTTTCCTGTGGTCAGTGACTGTCAGCTGCCCACAATGATATTGAATGGAGGGAATGTTTAGCTTTGTGGTTATTGTTATTGTTATGTGGGACATCAGATATGTATTTTCTTTAAGTCGTCTGTGTGCCAGTTTGTATGTTCCCAATTGACAGTGTAGAATATGCATGCTACACAGTAGAGTTCTGATGAAACTGAAGAGACTGCATGCTAGGGAAGTGAAATAAGAAACAGAGTAGAGCAGAGTAAAGTAGTAAAAGTAGTAAAAAATAAAGTGTGGGAGGGGGAGTGTGACTAAGATAGCAGTAGAGTGGAGCAGAGCAGAGTAGGATGGGCCCTATCTTTATTGTTTCCAGAGGTCACTCAGTCTTCAGTGAAAACGCTGATGACAGATGATTTGATTTAATTTCTTCTGCCTCACGCTAGAAGACGGACAACGAGCGAGCAGCCGCCATCTGGGAGTCAGGCTGCTTGGCTGGTGGGTGAACTGTCTGCCTATGGTGTGGGAGTCTGTCAGGGGGTGTCGGGCCATGTGTCCCCTCTGAGGGGGGGCACAGGGGTCCTGGTGGGCCTTGTAGCCTGTGACCGTGATGCCTGTTCCGCTGACCCAGAGCACCACCCCTCACCCCAAACAAGACGCTCGCATCCAAACACACACATGCACAATACCGGGTCAATGGCCACTTGCTCAATCCATTAACACTCTGTTAGCTTTTATATGTGCGTACAATGTTATGAAAAGCACATGTCCAAAGGTTGCAACACAATGGAAAAGCTGGCGACCAGATTCACACTCAGGGTCTGGTAAAAGTTAGTAATGCCAATATACTGTTCAACCACTAAACAAGACAGAATTAGCAATCCTCCATCTGCTCATCAATGCTGCTTTGGAGGTTTTCAGCTTCTACTTCAAACATAGAAACCCATAATCACTGGTGTTTTAAGCTGGATGAGATGAAAAATTGACTCTACCAAAGAAAAAACCCCAAAACACACCACAGACCTCCCATCCCAAACACACAATGCACATCGCAGCATGTTACGTGAAAAAAAGATGATGCAGCAACAGTTTAATAGGAAATCATACTGTATTTTAGTGTAAAGATCCACCTGTGTGGTGTGTTGCGAGTTTTCATGAATTTCATGAAGGGTAGTATTGACCTGGCTTTCACCAAACACTTTGTGTTTTTGTCAGACTGTAAAAAATAAAAAGGAAAGTCTGACTCAATAAGGTGAAGGTTAAGGTGTATTTGAAGTAAATAAATAAAGCTTAAAACCTTTCCACTTCTTTAAATTCAGTGATAATGCCAACAGCATGCTGCACCCCTCCAAGACATATATGAAGCAAACAACATGCACATAACTACAAGTGAATACATTAAGTATATACACACAGAGTTGTAATTGGGCTTTGAGAGTATAAAAGCGGGTGTGGGCCCATCTGCCCCTGGTATCCAGGCTCTGTGTTTGGGGGACCATGGGCAGACTGCGGGCGTGGAGTCTGAATAGGCTGGTGGCTGAGCTGAGAGAGCTGTGTGCACATGGTCTCCATGGCTAATCTGCTAATGTATTCCAGAGGTCAGGAGGGTTTCGCACCAAATCAATGGAGGGATTTACACAGCTTTCCCCTGGAATGTGCTCCATCCGCACTCTGCTTCGGGGGAAAACATCCACCTCTGCTTTGCCAGGCCGTCCAATTTTCCGCGGCATTTAACCACTAAAAAGGAAGAGCGAATTTGAAAAAAAAAAACAGAGAGGTGCAGTGAAGCATTCATCCCTTCTCTTTTACATGTCCACCACAGAAAGTCAGCAGTGACAGCCTGTTTTGCTGAGATTTTTTTGGTTCAGCTTTCTCTAGAACGTCCAACCATATACAACCCCTTTGGTATTTAAGAGTTCACTGACATAGAGATGACTGAGCAGTGATGTAAGACAGGGCCAAGCTTTTACATATGGGGGAAAAGGTGAAAAGACAGCAGGGAGGGACGGAAAAAAGAATGCACAAGAGCAGCGAGGGCCTTCATGTGGATCCACAGTTTTTGAACTGTATCCTCTCTAATGCAAACTGACTGTACAGTCGCTTCAGCACCTTAAAGGTAAGAGAAGATGCAGGGCTTTGATATATCAGCTTGAAACCCAAGATCAGCTGAGAAAATCTGTGTATCATCAGTATCTACAGTCTATCTGCTCTCATAACATAAAGCACTAACTTTAAAAAAAAAAAAAAAAGAATAGTGCTTAAATTTGTTTAACTTTCATTTGTTTTTCATGTTTCCTTACAACCTAAAGAATATGCTTTCAAAGCATACTGACGTGATTGTAAGAAATGATAAGCCTGTCCCTCAAAGCATGTCATGCGTCTTTAACTATGTAAACAAATAGCCAGGCCAGTGCGGTTTGCATCATCTTGAGTCAAGAAGGGCTCCTAGCAAGAAAAACTGTTGACCCATGTTAATAAAGTTTAATACAACATATGCTGTCACCTATATGTGCATTCATAAAATACAAAATAATGAATGAAAATGTCTACAATCTGAAGTAGTCACGTCTGCAGGTACCTGTTTTTAACCTACTTCGTGTCCTATGATTTGCCTATGACTTTTGATTTTGCACTTTTTTTTAAAGGAATAATTTCATAATAATAGATATAAAAGATAAAAGATTTGTAATAAAAGATACTTTGTGAACATCTAAATCTTACCTTCAGGTTTTCTTAATAGCTGTGTACTTCTCAAGTCGGGTCAGGCTCATTAATAGCTCAGTCTAATAAGCCCTGCTGTGTTGGACAGCGCTGTCCAGGGTGAGGTACCATAAAAGATGTTCACAGCACCCCCTCCCAGAACACAGTTCCAACGTCCCTGGGCGTCATGCAGTTTCCAAAAGAGTGTTAAAAAACACTCAAGGCCCCAGGTACGCTTGATCTAGTTGGTACAAAGTTTGTGTAAAGGCAAAAGTCTTAATCGTATATGGTTTCTGGAGATGAGATGATGACCTTTAAATGTTATTTCTGCAGCAGAATCAAATATCTAGATGAAAGGTTGTGAGAGGTCATTTAAAAGATGGATTCAGTTTCAATTTTAGTCCGTTATTTAAGGTAAATCCTGGGCCTGTAACAGAGCCATGACCCTGAAACAGATGCCTACAGTGATCACAGGAAAAAGCAGAGTGAGAAAAAGACAGAGAGAGAGAGAGAGAGAGAGAGAGAGAGAGAGAGAGAGAGAGGGGTGAGAACAAATAGTAGGGAGGGAAAGTGGCTCACTCTACAGCCTAGCACTCACAGTTTCTGATATGAGATCATGGGAGATATTTCCATCTTCTTATCTGTAGTGTGTCTGTGTGTGTGTGTTTTACGTGAATGTGTGTCAGTCAGGTCTCTTGTGCGTAGGAATGCACCGGGGTTATGCAGCGCTCGATCCCTCCTCTCCTCTCTTTCTCTGGCTGTTGGACCGGGCCCGGCTCAGGTCATAAATAAGCCAGCCTGGATAGAGGAGGACGCCCGAACCCAGACACACACACACAGAGTAAAGGGGCCCTGGCCTTAAATCCAGACAGCCCAGCTTGGACCAAATCAACTCAGACGCACACACACACACACACACACACACACACAGAGAACCAGCTCACTTTCACTGCCCTTAAAGTCAGTTACAGAGGCCACAGGTCAGCTTCATATAAATGTGTGCAGCTCCATACTCTTTGAAAGGGAGATTGATGTTCAGCTTCACAGGGACTTCTTATGTTATTCTTTCACATAGCTGTCTCAGAGTGAGATATGTTTTGTATAACTCCCACATGGAAGGTTGATAAAAAGGAGAGTTTATGTAAATAGTGGATTTACAGTATATAGATCTTTGGAGGGATGAACAATAAAGGCACATACAGATTAAGATCTATCGGCCCGATATTGCAAATGTTTTAATCTGACAAGCACAGGCCCCACACTTGACATTCTGCATTTCATCTAGCATAATTTCCCTTAAATCATACAGCAAGCATCACATACTTTTGAAACTCTTCAAAATGCTCTTATTCTCTCCTCTTCTCTTGTCAAAACTCCCCCTCCCTCTTGCTAACTTTCGCCATCCTCCTCTACCACGGAGCTGATCTGTCTGCGACTGCTCACATCACTGCTGCAATGCTACATGATCTGTTTACCAATACTGTACTTAGCTGCCGGGTAGAGGGGGAGAAACAACAAAAGACTGTTTTAAGGTGATCAGATCGACTCCCACAGTTAACCTCAAGCTCAGCATCTGACTGCAGCACAAAGGTGACAGATGGTCTCATGAGAAGGAAAATTTGAACACGTAATAGTCTAATCTACAAGAGTAGTTTGAAAGAATAATTTGACATGTTGGGAAATATTCCCTTTCTTGCAGAGAGCTAGATGAGAGGATTGTCACCACTCTCATGTCTTAGAGGTTCAAATGAGAGAGGAAGGAGCTTTATCCTCTTTTAATCTCCATCCCAACCCACCAAGTTCACCCACAATTCCCGCTTGCTCATCAACAACCCCACCCCACCCCAGCCTCCACATGACTCACCCCCACCCTGCCTCTTGTACCGGGCCCCATCCTCCTCATTGACATGATCTCTCCATTCATCTGCCAGAGCATTTCCTGTGCACAGGGTGATGGGGGGTCAGCGGTTTGATAAACTCATAAAGGGCCCCCATGTTAGCCCATGAAGGCCCCGGATGGCCTGTCACTGGTTCCCACAGCCCGCCTGTCTGTCAGCCCCTCTGACTGACAAGCCCCGTCACCCCACACCCTGACACTCACACCCACTCCAACTACATCCTCCCCCCGAAAAAACCACACACATTAAAAATCATTCGGTCCGGCCTGCCACTCATTAATATGACAGACAAAAGCTTCTGCCTCACACTCTTGCTCCTTGTCAGTCCAGCAGTGGGGGTTGAAGGCAGAAGAGAGTGTGGGCCCGGTGCCCAGTGACTCCACCTCGTCCAGTCATGAACAGGGTCTCTTTCTGTCTTTTCCTCTGGCCCTCCAGACTCTTTGAAAAGGAAGAATGCACCATGCTAAATCTGCCCACAAGGGATGGTGGGCGGTGTGAAAAGACTGACACTGATGCCACCCTCCCCCTGGCACAATGACACAGATGCTCCTGGCAGGAGGCTAGGAGCACAGCCCCGTGTCCTACAACATCACAGGATATTTAGTATTTGGTAGCAATTTGGCTACTGAGTGTAAGGCTCTGATGTGTTTTTTTTTTACTTTTCAGTTCTTATTAACCAACACAAGTTGGAGTCATTTTCAGTAATGACTCAATGGAGAGACTGAAGTTCACACCAGGGAGCTGCTCATTCCAACCACAGACTGTACTGTTGACTGAACGTCTTCTGGAGGAGTTTTGGTGATTTGCTGAGATGTCAGGTCGGTAATTGAGCTTATTTATCATTTACTTATTTTATGTACACAGAAATGTTCTCTGTGTACTTCTCTGACCAGGTTTGCACCCTTCACCATGCAGGTTCTGGACTGGAACCCCGATTCTTTCCCCTACACTGAGGGCTGGGAGTGGGTATCCAGCAGAGACCTGTCCTGTCTCCAGACACACTGCAGTGTGATGGAAAGTCGCTTTAGCTGGCCAGAAACTAGAATTAAGAGGAAACTTATGGGAGAAAGAGAGGAGGCGTTCTGTCAGAAGATGAGCTAATCTGAGGGGGCAGCCTCGGACACACACACACACATACACACAGAGGTTAATGCGGTGGAAAAATCACAGCAAGAAAAAAGTATTTTGGAAGAGCCACATGGGGTGTTATCTTAAAAGGATAATGAATATTTTTTTCCCTGCGAATGAGAGTGAATTTCAGTGTTTAGTTTGTGATGGTAATTTCCACAGAGACGGCAACCTGGTTCCAATGTGGGGAAGTGGCGAGGCCATACTCCTTGTTAGCAAAATGACCAAAATGCATCCCCCTTTTCAGCCTGTCATCCCCTCTCCATCCCCTAGCAGCAGAGAGAGAGCAGTCAAGACATACGACAAGCACAATCAAAACCAAAAGTGTTGAGTCTCTGCAGACCAGAGACTTTGAGAGGTTGGGATAGCTGTCAATATTTTTTTTATTTGGCCAGTCAGAGGCTTACAATCATCTGTCAGTCAAAAACGAATTTCACCAATACGCCGCCTGAACTAGTTGTCCTCACTCCTATCGGGCCATCCCTCCAGTTAAAAATTAACAAATCACCTACTGAGCTTCAAAATAATTTATGTTTGTATGATTTATTTCATAACCATACTTATTTATTTCATAGCCATATATATTTATTCAAAATTGACTAAAATGGCATTCATAGATGTTTGGCTGACTGCCAGTTATGTTCTCAACATGAAAACTTGACAAAACATGAAACTATTCATAGAGTCACATAAGCAGCATAAAAACTATACTATTGTAATTTAATATTATACTACAATAAAAAGCCAAATCAGCCAAATGAATGTAATGTACAGTAATGAGTGGGTTTTATCAGACACGCATGGAAGAACACACACACACACACACACACACACACACACACACACACACACACACAGCTTGTTTGTTTTTGAATTTTGTTTACATTCGATGGTTTGTCTGCCTGTGGGCGGAGCCTCAGTTGGAATGACACTTTTGCTTTTATGGATCAAAGTCACGGAATGTGATGATGTCTCAACCCGGGTATATATTAGACCGGCAGACTTCATCGCTACAAACCTGTGATTTACAGTGTGGAGCAGCAGAATAGGCTTCTGGCAAAAGGTTTAAAATGGCACGCCGGAATAAAGATTCAAAAGTAGCATCCCTCCTGCCGGAGAATAAGAGTCTTGCAGAGGTAATTGCAGAACACAGTTACTTTCGTAAACTCCTTGATATAAAAAGTGAAGCTGAGAACGCAACTGTTCAGTACCACCAACAGGAGATAGAGTGGCACAAGAAGCAACTTAAAGAAAAAGAAGAGTACTGGGAAAAAGAAAATGCGTCTCTAAAGACCAAAATAGATCGTCAGGAGATGGATATTTCTGCTCTCCAGAAAGAGGTCAAACTCAAGAACAACACAAAACAAACTGAAATTGAAGCAGATCTCCACGAGAAGCTAACTCTATGTGAAACAAAGTGCAGGATAGCTGAGGACAGAAATGAAGAATTGTTGAATGAGCTTGATTGTTTTAAAAAACACATGGAAGAAGAGGTCAGCAAAGGTTTAGAAAGGGAGCAGGCGTTGGAGCGGGCGCATGAGCGGGCGCTTGAGCAGGCGCTGAACAGTGTGAAAGACAGTCAGGATAGGCTTTTTAAAGAAAAGCTAGAGACTATTGAAAAACTTGAAAAACAGCTGAAAGAAATAGATATGGAGAACAAAATGGCAGTACATAAATTAAAAATAATAATAGAAGAAAAAGATGAAATTATTCAAGAAGAAGAAGAAAATAAAAAACGCGTAAAATTTGATAATTTAGTGAAGTGCAAACGCCTGGAGCTGAACACTGAATCTCTGAAGGAGACAATAGCTGCTCTAAAATTGAAAGAGGACCTTGGTCCAAAGGTGGTTAAATTAAAGGAAGAAGTCAAAGAAAAGGACAGAATTATAAGACACAAAAATGTGGAGATGGCTGCTTTAAAAAAAGAAAAGAAGGCCATACAAGACCATTGGTGTAGACAAAAGGACACCAATGCTATTTTAATTGTTAAATTAAGTGATTTGAGGGAAAACAATGCATGTCTAGAGGACGAAAATAAGGAGCTACAGGCCCAGCTCAAAAAAACAACAGAAAGGCTAGATAAGGCAAGGCGAGTGAATACCATCCTGAGTGAATCTCTCACACTTCTAAAGTCCAAGGTGAAAGCCTGTGAGCCTGACCTCAACCACCTGAAAGAAAAGGTCAAAAAACTGGTAACTTATCAGGTGCGTTTTAAGGGGGATCTACTTGCATGCTTGTCTGTTATCAATGACCCCCAGAAATTAAAAAGGAGAGTCGTCACTCTCAAGAGATGCTACATAGACGGTGATAAGCATGTGCAGCTGGATGCACACACTAAGATGTGTTATCAACATCAGACTGCCTGTCTTAGAGCTCGGTACCATAATTCTGAAAAGTCCAAGCAAGTTCAATCCAAGGACATGAAACGTGTCAGTGAGCAGCTACAAGACAGCTTTAAACACTTGGCGGAGACTAGAAACTTTTATGTTAGACTACTTAATGAAAGGATTGCGGAGGTTCAGACATTAAAAAAAGAACTTACACAAACCACTCTGCTGCTGCAAGAGGCAACAAAGCCGACACACCAGAAAATACAGAATTGGATAAGAAAAAAAGTCTTGAAAATTCAACAAGCTGCCTTAGAAACACTGGATGAACCACCATCCTTTTACAAAGATGACTTGCAACCACCAGCCTTCCCGAATGACGACATCATGTCATCTGTGCATCCCTGTACGGATGACATATCGTCATCGTCACAGCCACATCCCTGTACGGATGATGAATCGTCACAGCCACGTCCTTGTACAGATGACATATCATCATCGTCACAGCCACATCCCTGTACGGATGACCTATCATCATCCTCACATCAACGTCCTGGTCACATCGTCATAAATGTGCCGTCTGTGGATGATGCTCTCCCACCAGTTGACATCTAAACTCCCCTAAAATTTTCCTCAGCACAGCAGCACCACATCTTGGCGCAGTGCGACACGGTGGCTCAGTGGTTGGCACTGTGGCCTCACGAAAAGAGCTGGGCTGAACCCAGGACAGACGGTCCTGGGTTCAGCCCAGCTCTTTTTGTGCGGAGTTTTCATGTTCTCCCTGTGTCTGTACGGGTTTTCTCCGAGGTCTTCGGTTTCCTCCCACACTCCAAAGACATGATATTTGTTCAAATTGGAACCTCTAAATTGCCCACAAAATATAAACAGAATTGGCCCATTTTTTCCCATTAATAAAATAAATTTCAAACTCAAACAGTAGCTTTTTTGTATTCCCTGTATATTTGTTAACATGTGTATGATTACAATCATTTATTTATTATTAGGAAAGGAGTAATTCTCCACTAAATACCCAGCACCAAACAGCAAACAGTTGGTAATTATAGTGGAGCATTTTTGCCTCATGAGTTGGTGAAGACCAAAAACAGCTAAAAGAGAGTGACTATTGGAGTTACATGTATCAGGTCAACAGAAACATGACTCAAAATAAATAAATATGTTGCTACATAACTGCTGGATGTGTAAAGTGACCGTTTGCTAACAAGGTCACCAGATCAACTTAAAAGGTCACGATATGTCAGAGTTGTGTTAACACATTGTTTCCACTGCCCTGAAATGGTCAAAGAAAATCTGTTAATGCAAGTTTATTTATTCAATTAAATTAAAATTGTATTTGTATTACACCATCTCATACAAAAGCAGGTATAAACTGCATATCGGGAAGACACCAGTCTATTCAAAAAAGTGGAACCTTAATGGGTCATGTCATGTTGGTGATTTGTACAAAGATGGTGTGTTTATGTCATATCCTGATATGACAAGGAGATACATTCTTACACAACAAAGTTTTTTGGGGAAATATCTTAAATTAAGAACTGTTAGGACTCAATATATGGATGGAAACCATTACCAGCAGAGGGCCTTCGTCCTTTTACAGACTAACTAATGCACTGCTTAATGAAATAGCTTGAAAATAATAATTTTAAGGCCTGGGATGCACACTGGAAGAAGACGAATAGTTAGAAATCTTGTCCAATTGTGGCAAATATGTCAGGGAATCCAAATATAAATTCACTCAGTATAAAATAAGAGACAGGTATTACTGGACGCCAACTACATAACATAGGATGGGTTTATTAACTACATCATGTTTGAAATGCCAGAATGATATAGGCACATTCTTAAACTGACTTTGGTAATGCCCACTTATTCAGCCTTTTCGGAGGTACATTTTAAGACACATGAGTAAATGGCTGGGGAAGAAGTTGATCTCCAAGAGTGTGTTTATAAGGAGACAGATCACAATTACATAACTTGTCAAGAGAGGGATTTTCAGTTGTTATGGCTGGGGTTATTATGGCTGCTAGAACAATACTCAGGTATTGGAAATCACATAAATCCCCAGAATTGAAAGAATGGGTCAATTATAAGACACCAACTGCCTCATATGAATCCATGCTGATCAGGGTGAAAGATAGAAACCATAATAATAATAAGGGACCAATCTGGGATCATTTACATTGTCTGACAATCTTGAAATGTGATTGTTATCTTTGTTTGCCCATGTGGCCTCCTTTCCTTTTTCTTTTGCCAATTTCTGTTGGTGGTGTCACTTGATATGTTAATCTGTACGGTGTGCTCATTTAAGAAGATGCTCGACAGAAAAGGAAGGTCTTTAGTTTGGTTTTAAAAGAACACAGTGTTGGAGCAAGTCTAAGATCTAAGAACTATTCCAGTTTCAACTATTCCTGAATGCCATCTCACCCAGTAGGCGATTTGTACATTTTTAACCCATAGTGTTACAATCCTCTGTCAATCAAATACAAATTTCACCGAAACCCACCTGAACCAGTCGTCAGTCACTTTTTAATTTCGGCAAATCATCTTTCTCAGGGGAAAAGGGGGAGGTTTGACACAAAGAAGCAAATAAAATTGGACTTGTCAGTACTGAGAGTTTGCATAGCCTTAGCACACCGGCACGGTAAAAATTCTTGACCGAATCCGTCATTAAACGTTTGCTTTTATGGTTCTTTTCTCCCCACAGCACGCCCACTGCCCCCGTTAGCCAAACACACCCCAGGAGTCAGCTGCCGCTCCGACCCAGTGATTCACCCGGAGCAGGAGTGCTGCGGAGCGGGAAATTTCCCCTGTTTATTCCACTGTGGAACCTCTGTATGAAAGAAGTGGCTTCCGTGACATCACCCATTGGTTTGTCATTGGCCGTTTTAAAGCCGGGAGTTGGGTGTTTTTGGTGTAACAGAAAGAGCGTTTTGGGTTTTTTTGAGCCAGAAGTGAAGTTAGTCTGACGAGAGGGTAGCGCTGCCTCTATCCTGATTGGCAGTCGCTGTGGTAAGGACTTGTCAACCACGCCTAGCATACACTGTTTTATCGTCTATTTTTGTCTATATGTGACCATAATTTACAAAGTGAACATCCTTCTGTACTGAAGAAAACTTGAAACTAGGGACTGAGAGTACCACAGACCATAGAGAAAGGGAATTGCAGGTTAACAAAGGGAATGCATTTTGGTCATTTTTCTATCGAGGGTTAGCTTGGCAGCTTACTTATGACTTTAGAGTTACATTGAGCTAAACTAAATTATAATATACCTTCAAGTGCAAACACTTCAACAATTAATCAACTGGACAGCCTTAAAAGCGTAAGTTTGAACAACTGAAACAAAAGAAATTCTGACAAATTCGTACCTGCATTTGGGACCATGAAGATCCCTGAGGAGCATGCTCTGTGGTTCTGGAGATCTCAGCCTCAGAAGACTCAATGTAGGTTGATTGTGCTCCAACCTGAAGAATGAGTTCAATGTCTTTATTTAGTAATTGGTCAGCACTAACTGTATTTCAGTTCAACAACAACAACTATAGGCAGACACACGGACAACAAGGCATGAGTGTGGCCGAATTGTTTAAACATTTCCTGAGTCTGAGTCGAGATCACTCTTATTTTTGATAGAAATCAGAGCCAACTTGGCTTTAAAATGGTTTCTGCTGTAGCCATTACAGTTGAGAACAATTAAAAGGTGAAGTCTGGCAAGATAAATTGACCTGTGATTAACAGCTGATATGACTGGCAGAAAGCAAACTGAGCTTGAGTTCAAGGGCACGTGTCATACATGGTGTTTTTATAAGTTTTTGGACAGAAAACAGATGTAAATGTAACCAAAT
The DNA here is from genome assembly GCA_031216445.1 of Lateolabrax maculatus. Classification (NCBI taxonomy): domain Eukaryota; kingdom Metazoa; phylum Chordata; class Actinopteri; order Acropomatiformes; family Lateolabracidae; genus Lateolabrax; species Lateolabrax maculatus. The sequence goes on along the minus strand of CM062209.1, from coordinate 18,356,960 downwards.
GTGTACAATATCATTCATTAACCGTGGGCCCCACAACTACAAGAGACCTGACAGGAGTGTGTCAGACTGGGAGTGTTTACAACTAAAGACTGGTCGTCCAAAAGCATCCTTACTTGACCCCATTAAATCACAAAAAACAGAATGTGCTTGGCAGCTTACTTATGGCTTCAAAGATACATTGATTTAAACAAAACCAAAATGTATCCTCAAGTGCAAACACTTAAACAATTAATCAAACAAGTTTGAACAGACATTTATAACCAAGTAGTTTTAAATAAAAGGTCAAAAAGATTAAAATCGTGGTGATGGATGGTCCCCTATATAATGTGCATGCCAACTAAGCATAATGTATATGTCCATCCCTTTAATTTAATAAACTCAAAATAATCATTATATTTTTAACACTTTGTTGTTCTGTATTACTCAACTCCAGTGATACTGTCCAATTTCAGTCACTGCTGTTGCAAGTTTGTTAAAAGACACAGCCAAACTGTGTTTTTTAATGACACCAGATGGAAAAAGCTACATTTGAAGTACTGTTTGGGATGTTCCTGCAAATGTTTCACAATACAAGCCTTCTTAGGAAAGGACGGGAATCTGTCCACTGAAACACTAGAGGGCTTTTAATGTGGAACAGATAAATGAAGTATTGACTTTGTATTAACAGCATAATGCAGTAACAAATATTTACAATGGCAAACAGGAGCAGATCAGAAAACAAGGATGCTTCATACGAAAATATGACCAAATATACTCATTGAAGAGAGGGAATTAGAAATAAACACCCACCTCTAATAGAAGACAAACCTGTTTCCTCCGAGGCCAGTCAGCTCCTCCATAGTCGTACGTTATCTCTTCTCCAGCATTAATGTCCTTCAGAGCAAAAAGAAAGAGGTGCAGCTTTCCCTCTGCTACGACCTTCTTCATCTTGCAGTTTGGATGGTTGTGGTCATCATTGACTAGCCTTCCAAGACTGCCATCCTCAAGAGCTGCATCAACACTTCAAAAATATAATAAAAAAGTGATTAGGCTGCATGAATTTATATCAATGATTGTATTTATCAACAATTAGCCATTAATCCTGAAACAGAAAACTTCAGAAAAAATTACAGAATCTTTTTTGAGAAGCTCTCAATAGTGAAATTACCTGAAGTTTACATTTTTTTAATAAATAAATTATCTGACTAATCTGTTTAACACAGTCTACACTACTGATAGTTATAGTTAACTCAGTGATTGTTGATGTAATATCACACATTTAATGACATGAAAAAAATGTAATTGTTCAGAAATGTAAAATTCAATCTAAACCTTACCACCATGTTCTTTCTCGCCAGAGAAAGTCAAACATGAAGACGGCACATTTATCATGATATGTCCTCCTCCTCCTTAGTGATTCTTCAAAATGTATTAATTGCCCTCTGTACTCCACCACAAAGTCTCCTTTCTGGAAATTGGCCTTGGCAAACACCCCTCGACCTAGTGCACACATACAGATACCATTACACTGTTTAAAGCTTTACAGTTCTATTTTGTAATATCCCTAGAAGCTACAAAGTAGGAGATACTCCTTTCATAACACATACATATAACCACATGACAGGATATCATTAATAAAAGTTGCAAATGTAACAAATGTAATGAAAAAGTACTGTTTTGTTAAATTTAACTTGGTTTTGATTTCCCCTTTTTTGCATGCAAGTTTAAAAATTGTTCCAATAGATACCACTAATGAATATACACAATGCAGACATATGTTGCATAGACTACTAGAATCATCATACTGGTGTGATTGTATGCATCAAAGAGTTCAGTGAGCATTTATAAAGTGCTTTAGGGGAGATTTCAAAATACCGATATATATTGTGTATCGCAATATAGTCTAAAATATTGCAATATTATTTTTAAGCCATATCCAGCCCTACTACATAGTATTGAAGATGGGAGAACTAAATGCACAACTAATGCATGCCATATTCTATGCAATTTTCCATTTATTTTCTTCACTTAATCAGAGTACTAGTAACAGGTAAGCTCAGATAGAACTACAAAACATTACCCTGGGAACCAGACAAATCTGCAAGCTAATGTTTTGTTTGTTCTGGCAGATACGTCTGGCCCCTCTCCCATTCAGACTGATTTCGTAGTTACATGTATCTGGCCAAGTCAATCACAAATGTTTATCTAGTATAAGGCGTGTTTAATATGATGACTGACGCTTAGGCATCTTCGTAAATAATCAAGATGTCTGCTGATGCGGTGCGTACCCAGGCTGGCTACAGCAGCAAAATTAAACAGACTTAACGGCAAATTTTCTCAAAAAGAAGAACAAACAACTGCATTTAAACTTTATGTTGATAAGAAATATGTGTTTGCTGTACTTCTGACAGGACATACCATACGATAGGACGGTGTTTCGTTGCTCTGATTGGTTGTCTGCAAATCTAATACACATTTGCGAATTAGTCTGACGATGCCAGGCTAACAAAACATTAAAAACGAAGTAAAATGAAATCATAAACACCATACCTTTAAAAGAGTTGATGTATTTCACTTCCAACTCTCCTGTCTTGTCCAGGCCCTTGGCAGCATGTTCTGTGGCATCCTTTAAAGGAGGTTTCCTGCGCCTGGTTGAGGCCATCAGTAATCCTATAATCAAATACAGTTTTAATGTAACCAGATGGCCTCATAAATCTTACACATTATAAAAATTATGTATATGTTAGGCAACTACAGTTTAGTACATTTTAGCAATAATAACGGGTCTAGCTCAGTTTCAAGCCTAAGAAAATTCGTAGGTAGATCATAAAAATGCAGCCTGAGCCACTGGCCATGCCATGCCATGCCCCATAAACAATTAGCTTCCTAATTCTCAGAGGATTTGTCAATAAATTTAGAAAAAAAAAATGTCTAATTTACCTACTGCCTGACTGAATTTACACACAATCTTTAAAGAAATTATGGACTCCCTCTTGCAACGTGCTTATTTAAATGGCCTGGTGTCATTTAAATGTCCAAATCAGACTTTCAACACTAACCTCATGCACAGTCCTAACCATGTTGGACTCCAGCTTCAGAGGAATAATAAATCCTTCCATGTGTCACAATCAGATGTGTTCAGGTAAATGTTTGCTTTTTGCAGTCAAAAAAAAATGTACTGATCAACAATCACATGCTGCAGTTAAATCGCGTGGAATCAGCTCAGTTCACTGAAATTAATCTTAATTTAATTTTACCATAACTTCCCTTTTTAACAGCCCCAGTCCAACAGCCACCTGCAGGGGCGTACAGCCAGAGTGCAGTGCTTCTCTCCCTGTTCTATCCGCTGACGGTCATTTTTTTTAAAGCTTTGACGATTATGGATATTGTTACTGCATTTACAATAAACCTATGTTTAACCATCATTCAGTGCTAATAGTAATTAGCCTGTCTTTGTAATTAATTGGTTCAATTATTTTACAATTAGCTCTGCGATAGCAGCTACTCAAAGAGTTAGCCTCCATGGAAGTTGGCTGCTTGCACATGCGCATTTAGCTGAGTGTGTGTCAAAGTGTGTGTTGAGGCAGTACCAGGCCCGGCCACTAGTGGCCGATACTGAGTTACTTCGCCTAAGCACACCTAAGCACATTCTCTTGGTGAATGTGCCTTGTGGGGATAACCCTGAAAACTTCACAGGGCATTATTTTGACCTTCTTTTCACTGAATCAAAGGTAATTTTTATGTTGTCCAGGATTTTGGTCCCCACAAAAATTTTGGACCACACGCTGTGACTGTGCTGTCAGGTCATGGGCCCCACCATGTGATAAAGACACACACACACACACACACACATCTTGTTTGTTTTTGAATTTTGTTTACATTCGATGGTTTGTCTGCCTGTGGGCGGAGCCTCAGTTGGAATGACACTTTTGCTTTTATGGATCAAAGTCACGGAATGTGATGATGTCTCAACCCGGGTATATATTAGACCGGCAGACTTCATCGCTACAAACCTGTGATTTACAGTGTGGAGCAGCAGAATAGGCTTCTGGCAAAAGGTTTAAAATGGCACGCCGGAATAAAGATTCAAAAGTAGCATCCCTCCTGCCGGAGAATAAGAGTCTTGCAGAGGTAATTGCAGAACACAGTTACTTTCGTAAACTCCTTGATATAAAAAGTGAAGCTGAGAACGCAACTGTTCAGTACCACCAACAGGAGATAGAGTGGCACAAGAAGCAACTTAAAGAAAAAGAAGAGTACTGGGAAAAAGAAAATGCGTCTCTAAAGACCAAAATAGATCGTCAGGAGATGGATATTTCTGCTCTCCAGAAAGAGGTCAAACTCAAGAACAACACAAAACAAACTGAAATTGATGCAGATCTCCACGAGAAGCTAACTCTATGTGAAAAAAGGTGCAGGATAGCTGAGGACAGAAATGAAGAATTGTTGAATGAGCTTGATTGTTTTAAAAAACACATGGAAGAAGAGGTCAGCAAAGGTTTAGAAAGGGAGCAGGAGTTGGAGCGGGCGCATGAGCGGGCGCTTGAGCAGGCGCTGAACAGTGTGAAAGACAGTGAGGATAGGCTTTTTAAAGAAAAGCTAGAGACTATTGAAAAACTTGAAAAACAGCTGAAAGAAATAGATATGGAGAACAAAATGGCAGTACATAAATTAAAAATAATAATAGAAGAAAAAGATGAAATTATTCAAGAAGAAGAAGAAAATAAAAAACGCGTAAAATTTGATAATTTAGTGAAGTGCAAACGCCTGGAGCTGAACACTGAATCTCTGAAGGAGACAATAGCTGCTCTAAAATTGAAAGAGGACCTTGGTCCAAAGGTGGTTAAATTAAAGGAAGAAGTCAAAGAAAAGGACAGAATTATAAGACACAAAAATGTGGAGATCGCTGCTTTAAAAAAAGAAAAGAAGGCCATACAAGACCATTGGTGTAGACAAAAGGACACCAATGCTATTTTAATTGTTAAATTAAGTGATTTGAGGGAAAACAATGCATGTCTAGAGGACGAAAATAGGGAGCTACAGGCCCAGCTCAAAAAAACAACAGAAAGGCTAGATAAGGCAAGGCGAGTGAATACCATCCTGAGTGAATCTCTCACACTTCTAAAGTCCAAGGTGAAAGCCTGTGAGCCTGACCTCAACCACCTGAAAGAAAAGGTCAAAAAACTGGTAACTTATCAGGTGCGTTTTAAGGGGGATCTACTTGCATGCTTGTCTGTTATCAATGACCCCCAGAAATTAAAAAGGAGAGTCGTCACTCTCAAGAGATGCTACATAGATGGTGATAAGCATGTGCAGCTGGATGCACACACTAAGATGTGTTATCAACATCAGACTGCCTGTCTTAGAGCTCGGTACCATAATTCTGAAAAGTCCAAGCAAGTTCAATCCAAGGACATGAAACGTGTCAGTGAGCAGCTACAAGACAGCTTTAAACACTTGGCGGAGACTAGAAACTTTTATGTTAGACTACTTAATGAAAGGATTGCGGAGGTTCAGACATTAAAAAAAGAACTTACACAAACCACTCTGCTGCTGCAAGAGGCAACAAAGCCGACACACCAGAAAATACAGAATTGGATGAAAAAAAAAGTCTTGAAAATTCAACAAGCTGCCTTAGAAACACTGGATGAACCACCATCCTTTTACAAAGATGACTTGCAACCACCAGCCTTCCCGAATGACGACATCATGTCATCTGTGCATCCCTGTACGGATGACATATCGTCATCGTCACAGCCACATCCCTGTACGGATGATGAATCGTCACAGCCACGTCCTTGTACAGATGACATATCATCATCGTCACAGCCACATCCCTGTACGGATGACCTATCATCATCCTCACATCAACGTCCTGGTCACATCGTCATAAATGTGCCGTCTGTGGATGATGCTCTCCCACCAGTTGACATCTAAACTCCCCTAAAATTTTCCTCAGGACAGCAGCACCACATCTTGGCGCAGTGCGACACGGTGGCTCAGTGGTTGGCACTGTGGCCAAATAAATTTCAAACTCAAACAGTAGCTTTTTTGTATTCCCTGTATATATGTTACCATGTGTATGATAACAATCATTTATTTATTATTAGAAAAGGAGTAATTCTCCACTAAATACCCAGCACCAAACAGCAGACAGTTAGCCTTGAGCTGGTAATTATAGTGGAGCATTTTTGCCTCATGAGTTGGTGAAGACCAAAAACAGCTAAAAGAGAGTGACTATTGGAGTTACATGTATCAGGTCAACAGAAACATGACTCAAAATAAATAAATATGTTGCTCCATAACTGCTGGATGTGTAAAGTGACCGTTTGCTAACAAGGTCACCAGATCAACTTAAAAGGTCACGATATGTCAGAGTTGTGTTAACACATTGTTTCCACTGCCCTGAAATGGTCAAAGAAATTCCGTTAATGCAAGTTTGTTTATTCAATTAAATTAAAACTGTATTTGTATTACACCATCTCATACAAAAGCAGTTATAAACTGCATATCAGGAAGACACCAGTCTATTCAAAAAAGTGGAACCTTAATGGGTCATGTCATGTTGGTGATTTGTACAAAGATGGTGTGTTTATGTCATATCCTGATATGACAAGGAGATACATTCTTACACAACAAAGTTTTTTGGGGAAATATCTTAAATTAAGAACTGTTAGGACTCAATATATGGATGGAAACCATTACCGGCAGAGGGCCTTCGTCCTTTTACAGACTAATGCACTGCTTAATGAAATAGCTTGAAAATAATATTTTTAAGGCCTGGGATGCACACTGGAAGAAGACGAATAGTTGGAAAATCTTGTCCAATTGTGGCAAATATGTCAGGGAATCCAAATATAAATTCACTCAGTATAAAATAAGAGACAGGTATTACTGGATGCCAACTACATAACATAGGATGGGTTTATTAACTACATCATGTTTGAAATGCCAGAATGATATAGGCACATTCTTAAACTGACTTTACCACTTATTCAGCCTTTTTGGAGGTACATTTTAAGACACATGAGTAAATGGCTGGGGAAGAGGTTGATCTCCAAGAGTGTGTTTATAAGGAGACAGATCACAATTACATAACTTGTCAAGAGAGGGATTTTCAGTTGTTATGGCTGGGGTTATTATGGCTGCTAGAACAATACTCAGGTATTGGAAATCACATAAATCCCCAGAATTGAAAGAATGGGTCAATTATAAGACACCAACTGCCTCATATGAATCCATGCTGATCAGGGTGAAAGATATAAACCATAATAATAATAATAAGGGACCAATCTGGGATCATTTACATTGTCTGACAATCTTAAATTGTGATTGTTATCTTTGTTTGCCTATGTGGCCTCCTTTCCTTTTACCAATTTCTGTTGGTGGTGTCACTTGATATGTTAATCTGTACGGTGTGCTCATTTAAGAAGATACTCGACAGAAAAGGAAGGTCTTTAGTTTGGTTTTAAAAGAACACAGTGTTGGAGCAAGTCTAAGATCTAAGAACTATTCCAGTTTCAACTATTCCTGAATGCCATCTCACCCAGTAGGCGATTTGTACATTTTTAACCCATAGTGTTACAATCCTCTGTCAATCAAATACAAATTTCACCGAAACCCACCTGAACCAGTCGTCAGTCACTTTTTAATTTCGGCAAATCATCTTTCTCAGGGGAAAAGGGGGAGGTTTGACACAAAGAAGCAAATAAAATTGGACTTGTCAGTACTGAGAGTTTGCATAGCCTTAGCACACCGGCACGGTAAAAATTCTTGACCGAATCCGTCATTAAACGTTTGCTTTTATGGTTCTTTTCTCCCCACAGCACGCCCACTGCCCCCGTTAGCCAAACACACCCCAGGAGTCAGCTGCCGCTCCGACCCAGTGACTCACCCGGAGCAGGAGTGCTGCGGAGCGGGAAATTTCCCCTGTTTATTCCACTGTGGAACCTCTGTATGAAAGAAGTGGCTTCCGTGACATCACCCATTGGTTTGTCATTGGCCGTTTTAAAGCCGGGAGTTGGGTGTTTTTGGCGTAACAGAAAGAGCGTTTTGGGTTTTTTTGAGCCAGAAGTGAAGTTAGTCTGACGAGAGGGTAGCGCTGTGACACCGGTGGTTAGCGGACCAATGAACGGACGCTGAAGATTCACATGCACAGGATTTATTTCAGTATAGGGGAAGGTGGGACAGAAGAGCAGGGGACCAATTTGCTGGGGAAGCGGGGACTCGAGGCAGATGACGAAGGGGAGAGGGTCCAGGAGAGGAGCGGGTCCAGAGCAGCTGGGCCACGCAGGGCAGGAGGTCTGAGGATTCAGGAGGAGAGGGTCAAAACAGGCCAGGAAACACGGAGAAGCAAGGGAAGCAAAAAAAAAAAAAAAACACTGGAGAGTCACAAAAAATCTTGAAGGAAGCAAAAGAGGAGCCGGATAAGTTACCACATGGAAAACTGTAAAGATCTGGCGATGAGTGAATGAAGAGCCGGTGTATTTGAGCTGGAGGTTGATGAATGATGAGCTTCAGGTGTGCCCTGCAGAAGCTGCCAGAGTCTGGGACCCGCCCCTAAGAGGGAGGAGAAACACACAAGGAGGGGAGGGGAGCAACAACAGGGGCAGCACAGACACAGATGTAACAAGCGCTGCCTCTATCCTGATTGGCAGTCGCTGTGGTAAGGACTTGTCAACCACGCCTAGCATACACTGTTTTATCGTCTATTTTTGTCTATATGTGACCATAATTTACAAAGTGAACATCCTTCTGTACTGAAGAAAACTTGAAACTAGTGACTGAGAGTACTACAGACCATGGAGAAAGGGAATTGCAGGTTAACAAAGGGAATGCATTTTGGTCATTTTTCTATCAAGGGTTATGGCATCTCCACTCATCTGACTGACTATATAGGGCCCTCATGTGAGGAAGGCTTACAAAGATATTAGAATGACTATCCACGGATGCAGGGAGGGGCCCATGGAGAATGCCTATGCTCTGGGTCCAGATATTTGTACTACGTCCCTGCCCATTGCATCTGTCTTTTCTATCCAATGACGCCAATTACTATTATTATTTTTTTTTATTTGAAAAATAGAAGTGCATGAAAGAAAATTTGAAATACAAAATCTTTAATATAATTTCTATTCTGCTGCTGTTTTTTAATTTTCTGTAAGTCCAGGAGGCACAAAAGATCTGTTTTCCTTCATCCACTTCTCAACTCTGTACCCTTCCCATACACTCAACCCGAAGCTCCTCTCCTCCCTCCTCACTTCTAGCTGCTGTAAACTGTGTGGTGAAGCTGGCACCAGGCTTTCAAACCTTCCCTGCACAGACGTTTTTGATTCAAGCGCGGAAGTTTTTTGGTTTTTCTACATGTGTGGCGTAGACCATCTTCTTTCCTGGTCTGTTTACTGAACAGTAAAACCCAGAGGCCACAGACCGATGTGGGCTCTCTCTGAGGCTCCTCATTCCCACCAGAAAGGAACCCATTTCATGAAGAATAATACTAATAACGTGACCAGAGCCCAAAACACTTCCTTTCCCGCAGCACTGTAGATCAGGTTTTTGTTATAGTATTCTTCATATTACAGTATTGGCTGCCCGAGTGCCTCGTAAACACTAACCCAAAATTATGTAGTGTTTTCTCAAAGTGGTGCACTTCAGAATCTTTCTCAGTCGAGCTCACACCAAGAGTAGAATTTATTCTGACCCAAAGAATTTATTTTAATACCCTCTATGCAGCATGTTGGGGTCTTTAAGGGGGTTGTAAGTGAATTAGAATTGCCTTGATAATACCCTTGGGGGAACAGACGGTAAAGGAAAAAGAGAGAGAGAGACCAGTAAGACGACCAGGAAAGAAGACAATGAGAAAGAGAAAAAGAGCGCAAGAGAAGTATAGGACATAGAGGGGGAGAGAAATTGAGTAAAAGAGATGAAGAGAGGAAGAAAAAGCGGAAGGAAAGAACTGGTTTTCTTTTCCCTAACTCTGGATTCCTGGGTAATGACTGGGCTGTAATGGTACTGAGCCTCAATTCGCCAAATGAAACATGAGGCGCAGCCAGCCCGATGATGTTTATTTCTCTCCATATTTCATCTTTCCCTTTTTTTTTCATTTGTGACATAAAAATCACATATACAGGATCTGCATTTAATTTGCATGGCAGCCCACTGTTTTCTTCCCTTTTTTCTCATCTATTACCCCGAATTTCTTCTTGCACATTCAGCAAAGTACTCTGGCCAAAGCAGGGATTTGTGGCTTGCTAACCAGCAGAGGGGATATTTTCTGAGAAATCCCCTCTGCCAACAACTTTCTTCGCTACGACCTCATATGCTGACCTGAGCAAGCGCCTTTTGAATCACTGCTGAAAAAGACTTTGGTCCATGGTGTTTTTGTTTAGCAGTGACCTAGAGTTGAACATGGAAGCCTGAGAGTAGCGTAACATTCCTGTTAATGTAGCTGTATTTTGACTTTGATGAGTGCTGGTTTGAAGGAATGTCAGTGAATCCCTGATCATGCATCAGCAAAGTCAGCAATAAACCTGCAGAGAGCACTTTAAGCCTGCACTCTCACGCACATTCAACAACCATAGTAGTGTGGAACAGTTCAAGACACTGATCAGCTCTGCAAGCCACTGATGGGCCCCAATCCAGCGGCCGCAGTGGCTGGATGAGAGCAAGCCAGGCTGCATGCCACGAGGGATTTCTGGGATCAGTGAATCTCTCCTTCTATCTCCGTAAGTCTCTGAGGCACCGGCTTTTAGAGCAAGCATGATTTCTGGCCACTTATTTGGTTCGATTTATGGGCGCCATGTAGCGACCGCAAAGTCAAAACCCAGACATGAATTCTCTCTCTGCATACGCTGTCCATGGAAACCACATCAACCAAAGTATTTAATACATTTGTGGTTTATATTGATGTATTGGCTGTTACCTGAACTCCCAGCACTTGACATTTTAAATAGATTTGCATAGTTTCCTATCATTCTCCAGCAAGTTTCTGAGGGTACAATTATTTACTGCATTTATTTTGTATAAACCTAGAATAACCAAATCTGCTCACAATGGTTGGGTCATATTCACTGTGCAGTGTATCTGCAGCCTAACTGCGGCAGCTATGAACATACCACCACTATAAAAAATAATATCATGAAGAAGGTAATCAAACTGTAGTCCATGAAAAATGCTGTGGCACCTTTTTCCAAACTGAAGTCTTTTCCTGACTCCATTTGAGAAATACATTGTGCTACACTAACCCATCCGTCCCCTTTTCCTCATCCATCCACACATGCCAACTCCACCAGCAGCCGCACCCTATCCCACTGTTGTCCCGGGCCAGGCAGTTTGACGGCCTGTGCCCACTTTTTGCCAGAAATAAAAATATTTGTTCAGTTAAGTGTTCCTGCAAATGGCTTAATGTTCTCAGGGGCTTTTGGGTAGCTGGAGTTCAGGTGGTCTGGTCCTTAATGATAGAACGACCGATTTCAGTTCTGTCATCTGACATGAGAAAGACATCAGTTTCTCCTCTAAACCAAATAGTGGCCCCATGGCATGCAGAGCCTCCCCTCTGAACCCTTAGCTCCCCAGCCCATAGCCTTTATCAGTCCTGTACAGACGTCTGACTGCACCAGTTGAGCTGAGACAAGGCGCATGAAACATTTCTGACATTTCTCAAATGTGTGGCTAATCAGGAATGGCTGCTCATGTGTGGAGGATTCTCTAACTGGGGGAGATGGGGAGAAAAAGGGGGAGGTGATGTTGTACAGCTGTATAACACTTTGGGGGTAGAACATGCAGTTCTGCAAATGATCTGCCAGTGATTTATATATTTTGATAGGTTTGTAGGCTGTTCATGTCAATATAATTTTATGAAAATATTAGTGTATGGGTCAACCATGCTGTGAGTACATAAATCCACGTACTCTGTGTATTATTTCAATTTATATGGTGTAACAAAACCCTTTTCAGCCACTTTGACAATTAAAAACCTACATTGCAAGTATGTAGTGGAAACCTAATCATCAGAAACAATTATTACTAGTGGAAAAAATGTCTTATTAAGTTATTATAGAATATTAGGAGTAAAGATTGTACTCTTTATTGGTTAGATTTGAGGGCCAACTGCATTTAGACCATGAAATGAGGTGTGAGTAAAGGAGAAAAGTGAGATGCTGAGGATGAGTTGCATCTTGTGCAAGAAAAAAAACGAAAAACTGAACAAGAGTGAATCCTCGCATACTTGTTGCTTTTAAGGTAACTATAGAAAGTTCATAGAAATTTGCATTGCAAATGCATGGAAATACTTGAGTCAGAGATGTATGGAACGACACCTCTGTCAAGAAAAACACCATTAATGACACAGTGAGCAACAACATTGTCACAAGGATTCAGTTTTGCTGCTACGACTTCTCTCAGCCCGCTGTAGTTGTGTAACCTGCGTAGGCCATAAATATCAGCGTTTTTTATAATCTTAATTATACAGACATTTTTCTGTTTTCCTCCACAGGCCAGCTCCCCCTCAGACCCAGCAGGTTGCCGTGACGATGCCAAGCACTCCCCTTCACAACAACAGCAGCATTCAACAGGTGAAGATTTAGAGCTCTGCAAATATTGGCTGTGCTGGCTTTCATGGGCCAAGAATGGGAGGGATAGAAGTTCAGGAGGGGGTTGGTGTTGGTTGTGACTCTCACCTCTACCTGTTTTCTAAACTTCTGGAAAATATATTTCCCAAATCCAACAGAAACTAGGGAGGACAGGAGACAGGGAGAGAAAAGTTTCCATAGTGGAGTTAAATGAGATTGAGCAGCAGGAGAGAGCAAGCAAAAGAAGATTTAGATTCCCCAGAAGAGACAGCGCACATATTGAGAGGTTGGTCGACTCCCACCACAGCTCGAAAGCTTTACTCTATTCACACTGACACATTAGTATTCTAATGCCAGCGGGAATATGTATGACTGCCTCTGAGAAAGAGATGCACAGGCCTGTGCCAGAGGAGCAGGAGAGAAGACAAAGGAAGGAGAGCGACATTAGTGACAAGAGAGACATTAATGTGGTAAAGCCCTGTCAAGTCAAGTCAAGTCAATTTTATTTGGATAGTGCCAAATCATAACAAAAGTTATTTTAAGACACTTTTCACATAGAGTAGATCTAGACCATACTCTTTAAAATATTATTTACAGAGACCAATAATTCCCACCATGAGCAAGCGCTTGGCGACACTGACGAGGAAAAACTCCCTTTTAACAGGTAGAAACTTTGAGCAGAACCAGGCTCTGGGTGGGCGGCCATCTGCATCGACCCAGTTGGGTTGAAAGGGGAGGAGAGAGGGGGAGAGGGGAGACAGAACAGGAGGAGAGACAACAAATCAGACTAATAATAATAACAACTGCAGCAGTGAGTGTGGAGCAGGAACATGGGGGCAGTAGACGGCCGGCAGCCACAGATCCAGAATCTACAGCTCCAGAGTCAGAAATACCTGCAGAAAGTGAGAAGGCGAAAAAGCACAGAAAGCACAAGAACTACCAGAAAGAAGTCGAGTTAGTAACATGTATTAGTGGGATAAGAATGCGTACGGATAGAGAGGGAGAGGAGAAGAGAGAAGCTCAGTGCATCATGGAAAATCCCCCGGCAGCCTAAGCCTATAACAGTATAACTAAGGGATGGTTCAGGACTCACCTGAGCCAGCCCTAACTATAAGCTTGATCAAAAAGAAACGTTTTTAGCATACTCTTAAACGAAGAGAGGGTGTCTGCCTCCCGAACCCAAATTGGGAGCTGGTTCCACAGAAGAGGAGCTTGATAACTGAAGGCTCTGGCTCCCATTCTACTTTTAGAGACTTTAGGTACCACAAGTAACCCTGCATTCTGTGAGCGTAGTGCTCTAGTGGGGTAATTCGGTACTATCAGCTCTTTAAGATATGATGGTGCCTGACCAATAAGAGCTTTGTAAGTGAGGAGGAGGATTTTAAATTCTATTCTAGATTTCACAGGGAGCCAGAGCAGAGAAGCTATAAGTAACAAATGCATGAACTAGTTTTTCTGCATCCTTTTGAAACAGGATATACCTGATTTTTATAATGTTACGTAAGTGGAAAAGGAAGTCCTTGAAGTTTGTTTTATATGGGCATTAAAGGACATGTCCTGATCAAAGGTTACTCCTAGATTCCTTACAGCGGTGCTAGAGGCCAGGGCAATGCCATCTAGAGTAATCTATATCTATATCTATAGATAGTGCATCTCCCAGGTGTTTAGGACCCAGAACAATAACTTCAGTTTTGTCTGAGTTTAACAGCAGAAGATTGCAGGTCATCTAGTTTTTAATGTCCTTAATGCATGCCTGAAGCTTGGCTAATTTATCGGTTTCATCTGGCTTTATCTATAAGTATAATTGAGTATCATCTGCATAGATGAAAGTTTATGAAGTGTTTTCTAATAATATTGCCTAAAGGAAGCATATACAAGGTGAATAAATCCTCAAATAAACTATTGTTGTGTAGAAAGTCACATAACTGATTGACGACCGCTTTCTCAAGGATTTTGGAGAGAAAGGGAAGGTTAGATATAGGTCTATAATTGGCTAAAACCCCTGGATCAAGCGTAGGCTTTTTAAGAAGAGGTTTAATTACATCTACTTTAAAGGACTGTGGTACATAGCCTGTTAATAAAGACAGATTGATCAAATCTAGTAAAGAAGTGCTAAGGGTTGAACTTCTTTAAGCAGCCTAGTTGGCATGGGGTCTAAGAGGCAGGTTGTTGGTTTAGACAAAGAAATCATTGAAGTTAGTTGGTAAAGGTCAATTGGAGAAAAACAGTCTAAATATATTTTTGGTTCTACAGCTGCTTCTGAGGTTCCTGTACTTGAAGATATATATGAACTGGCTGAGGGCACAAGATGATGATTTTTTCTTTCATAGTTAGAATTTTATCATCAGAGAAGCTCATGAAGTTATTACTACTGAGAGCTCTGGGAATACATGGCTCAACAGAGCTCTGACTCTGTGTCAGCCTGGCTACAGTGCTGAAAAGAAACCTAGGGTTGTTCTTATGTTCCTCTATTAGTGAGGAGTAATAGGCTCCTCTGGCATTACGGAGGGCCTTCCTGTATATTCTAAGACTATCTTGCCAAACTAAATGAGATTCCTCCAGTTTGGTGGAACGCCATTTCCTTTATAATTTTCGCAATGTTTCTTTTAATTTGCGGGTTAAGGAGTTATACCATGGAGCTAACGTCTTTTGTTTTATTATATATATATATATTATATTTTTCAAAGGGGCAATAGAATTGAGAGTCATTTGCAGTGAGCCTGCAGCACTGTCAACCAGATTATCAATTTGGGAGGGACTAAAGGTAGCACAGGAGTCCTCTGTTATATTGAGACATGGTATTGAATTAAATGGAATCACTTCTTTAAATTTAGCTACAAAACTAAGGCTATTGACGTCCACATGAATATTAAAAACTCTGTAGGGAGAGAGAGAGGAGAGAGAGGAGAGAAGCACTAATACATAGAGGGGGTTTCATGCGATGACAACATTTATTTCCCTGCAGTCATTTTTCTGTCTCCAGAATTTTCTGTGGCTCTCTTTTCATGCCTGTGCACCCTGGTTCACCCTTATAGTCACACAATGAATTGATAATGATGCATTTCAGTACAGTTTTTGTTCTACAAAAAGTGTTTTTGGCTATAGTTTACCTTCATGTGCTCACACTTTACGCTTAAGTAAAAGTACCAATACCACAATGTAAAAATACTCCTTTACAAGTACTGAATTGAACATGTTATCAGCAAATTGAAGTTAGTATCATAAGTGAAAGTATATAAAATATTATAGAAAATTAGTCCTGTGACTGTTATAGTATTAGATATTACATTATAAACTGTTACAGATGTATCAGTGTATAAGTAGCATTTTACCATTTTAGCTGGTTGAGGTGGAGCTAAATTTAACTACTGTATATACAGTTAGTTTAGTCAGTGGTTCCCAACTTAGGAGTGGGGCCCCTCAAAGACAAGATAAATCTGAGGGATCGTGAGATGATTAATGGGGTTGAAAAGAATAAAAAAAGTTCTGTGACACAAATTTGTATTCATCTCTTGGAACATTTCCTTAATCTCTGCTTTTTTGTGAAATATTGGGGTGTTTTTCCTCTTTAGGCTACAAACAATTATTCAAATGAAACCATGTGAGAGGGTAGGAGGGGAAATGTCTCTCTGCTAACAACTCATAGACATCAGAAACATGACAAGGGGCCCCAACCAGAAACTGATTTTTTCTAAGGGGGTCACAAGTCAGAAATGTTGGGAACCACTGATTTAATCTTTAACAATGTATTATTATTATTATTATTTTATGTTAAAACTTAATCTGAATAGTAACTACACCACCATAAATGTAATGGTGTACAATATAGAAGTACATTATTTCCCAGTTAATTACTGTATAAATAGTATAAAGTAGCATAAAATGGAAATACCCAAGTATTAATACAAGTATCTCAATATTGTACTTATGTAAAGTACTTGCGTAAATGTACTTAGTTATAGTCCACAACTGGTGGAATGGTAGGTAATCCAAGTGTGGGAAAAAAAATGCAAATTCAATTTTAAGATGGCACAGAAAACCGATGATTTACTGTTTGAGCCTCCTGTCCAGCAAAGTAATAGGAAAGAAGTGTGTTAACTTTTTTGCAGTCATTGGTCATTACAAAGCAAGCAATCATCAATATAAATCAAATGTATTAGGACGAGTTAATGTATGCTTCTATTGCTTCTGTTCTCTTTAAAATCCATTTTATATCCTAATGAACTGTACATAACTTTTACAGCATCACACATGCAATGAATTTAAATGGTCTTCCAAACAAAGAAACTGAGTTTAAATTGTTTACTCTTGACTACATTTCTGCATCAGTAATCAGAATGACTAAACATATGTACACAACAACCTGATGCTTGTGAATATTTTCACCATGTCCAATAGTCAGTTGGATCAACTTGAAGCCCCACGTCAAAATGCATTTTCTATGGCCCCTTAATAACTCAGGCTAATCACTTTAGCATTGTCTCTAGGGCCACAATGCCTGCTCTCATGTCCTGTATCCTAGCGAGGGGGCTAGGGAGCGGTCTGGCGACGGTGTGTTGAATTTGGGTGACAGGGCCCCAGTGGGAGTGGGCGCCCCCCTGTCCCTTAGATAATCCCCAGGAGAAAGGGCCCGCATTTAGGGTGCGATACGCTTAATCCGGGGGGGCCTTGTTCACAAAGGAGCTCGGCACTTCCTCTGGCCTGGGAGCTTCCGCTTGTCCGGGGGGCCTGGCGTGGGTGCCAGTACAAACATACGCCAATAATACACGATGGAACAAACAACAGACATATAGACACACACACACACACACACACACACACACACATGCAAAGGTGGACAGGGTAGTGAGTATGAGACAATCAAAAAAACAAACTTGTAAATTCACAATGTCCTTACGGGTAGCCAATCCAAACAAGCAGCCCACGCACACAAAGGCCGGCAAGAGTAAACACAGTGCGCGTGCACGCACACACACACTCATGCTACACGCTGTGGGCAGAGGCAGTGTTTACATTCGGCCCTCAGACATGCCGAAACAAAGCTTGTGGGTAACGTAAGATTAGCTCAGTGAAGAGCCGAAAAAGAGAGAGATGAAACAGCTTACTGCCTACAGATCGTTTCATATTTACAAACAGGAAGACGGCGTCATGTAATAGCCCCTTCAGATGCTACACGGAGTCCCGGTTCACGCATACATACGGTAGATGTGATCAGGGGATGCGGGTGGGTGACGTATACACTTCAACTCCATCCCCTGGCAGCATTTGTGTTCCAACCGAAAGGGAAAATTAATCTTTCAGAAAAGATTAAATCTGCAAAACTATTCTTTTCCTAAACAATTTTTTCCCTACTATTTACCACAGAAGCAAATAATACTCACTAAAGGCAGCATGTAACATTTAGAGACATTTACGTAAACAGCTGAGTGATATTGTTCCATATTTCTCTGACATGATTCCACACACAAGTTTGGATTAGACATTTGGAAAAAGGGAAAACGTCAGGCATGGTGTCTCTTTTTCCCCATTTTCAGACTTGCTTTTCCTTCCCATGCTATTTCACGCTGACACATCCTCTTTTCTCTGTGGGTCCCCTGGCATTTTCAGTTTTGTTGTGTAACAGAATAGAGATGCAAATACGTCTAACAAATGATTATTTACTTGAGCTTAAACTGATATTTAAACTGCCGTCACTGTTTACTCATCAACTGAAACTTGAAATGTTAACAGTGTGCACACATATATATATTTTCCCTATATTTTCAACTGAAATTGCTTTCATCTTTTACATCTCAACTAACATTTCAAGCTCTTTCATCCTATATTCTTTAAATGACAGTGTAACTGCTTTCATGGCTTACTTGCCTGACATTTCAGCTTCTTTCATCTCGTACTCTTCAACTACTTTCAGTGCTTACATTCAAACTCACAATTCAACTGCGTACAGGACTTCGTTTTGAAAATAAATTTGCAAATGCTTTCCTTATCCATTACTTGACTATTATTTTTTTTATTATTATTATCACTTCCATTACTTTCACTGCTTTAAAGTTAACTGACATTTCAACTTCTTTTAGTGCTTCAACTTCAACTCATATAAAACATGTTACATGCAAATAATTATTAGAATAAGTTGTTTACAGTGGCTAATTTTCAGTGTAAGCAAGCACACTAGCCTAGTCCCAAGTCTAGTTCTAAATGTTATCTCACTACAGGGTCATACGCTCCTTTCCCAGCCTTTTGGCAGTCTTTATTTTCCAGTGTGACAAACTCCACCTATTTGGCACCAACACGGCCTAAAATAAACCATAGAGAGTATTTAAACCATCTCTGTGACTCAGGTCTGACATGAAGATAAAGCCTTCTCTCCAGGCCCCTTTATTCTCTGGATGCTGACCTTTGGCTGAACGGTATTCCAGCAGCAGTGCGTGGTTAGTACAGACCTCATACTTAATAAGAATTATGAGCAGTGACACAATTATATATCAGGGTAATGTCCAAACCCTGCCATGCTGTGTCTTGCAGCATTATGGACTCATTATAAAATAGCCAGCCGGTCCAGGCCACTTGTTTTGACAGAAAGAGGTCCACCACAGCACTGGCACATGTCCTCGTGTGGCGTCCACCAAGACTAACCACTGGTGACAGTGCCAAGTGTGTGTGTCTGTGTGTGTGTCTGTGTGAGTGCACATTAAGTCCGAGGGGAAGCATGCCTAATGTGGGAGAGAAACAGTGAATCTAACATGGCCACTAGCCAGCGTCAGTGTGCCCTTTTTGGAGAATTAGCCTGTCAATCCATCCTAATTCCCGAGGACACAGGCTGCTCTTAAACCCAGGTTGAGTTTAAACTGGAGAGACTGACTCCCTCAACTGTTTTCTCAGGATTGGGTGCAGACAGGCAGGCTGGCAGAATGTGTGGCAGGTCAGGCCGCACTGGAGAGCCCCAGCCGCTCCACAAATACAAGTCTAGTCCAGGGTCAAGCTGACACTTAACAGTCTGTGGTTACACTTGAGGATGTACTCAACCAACCCTATGAAGGAATATAGGATATGGCACCATTTTTGACTCTTAATGTTGAGCTTGCAGTTGACAAAGACGGTATAACAAATAACAAATGCTGTGACAGTATATACTGTGTAGTCCTTGCAGTTCTTGTTTGCACCACAAACATGGACGTTAAGACAACAGTCAACTTGATTCATTTTAATGCTATAAAAGAACGTCTTAATTTGATTATTATCAAGGGGAAATTTTAAGTTATAAGGACCGACTTTTAATTTATTTATAAATGGATTTATTAGGGATGGATATGAGAGATTTGAGAGAACTGAGTCACACTAAGTGTATGTATGACGTCTGTGTGTTCAGATTTGACTGAGTTCTGACTTCGAGAAGGGAAAAAAAATAATAATGGGTGCAATTTCTAAATTGCTTCAATCTGGTCCAAATGGGTTAAAATACACATTTATATTTTAGATATAAATTAGAAGTTTTCCCACTGGAGCTAGCAATATTATATTATTATCTTTTTAATAGCTAAGTTAAGTTAGTGACATGGAGGCTGCAAAGATGGATCTCTGATGGCACCGAGACCTGCGCTGCCCAGTACGTTTTCCAATACAAATTTGCTAAAATCATCCAAAGCATGTAAAAACAACAAAATATTTACTGTAGCAACCTAATAGAGAAGTAGCCATTAAGAATTAGCCCGAAAAAATTTCAGAACTTGTTGGAAAAATCCTTTGTTGTGGATCATCCAGTGTACAATTGGTGGGGCGACTTCATAGTCTCAAGCACTTAAAGTAGTTTTCTTCAGAGAAAAGTACTGATAGTAGCCAAGTATCCTGAGCCGCTGCCATGACCAGCATAGCTTGTGTAGTTACAGGACCTGAAGCCTGCCTGCTGACACCTGCTCAGCAAAGCCCTGCCCTGGCAGAGAGCCGGGCTGCTGTTGACACTCTGTTCGGGGTGAGAGGCCATTCGCATTTGTGTTCTGCCAGCTCATATATCTAACAGCTGTTGCTTGGCCCAACTCACGTACTTATCTTTGGGTGTGCTTGTGTTTTGGGAGATATAAGCCTACTACTGTATGTGTAAAAATGTACATAGTTTGTGCCAGCAACAGGATACATTATTGCTCTGTTCCCTATATACCGCTGCGAGTGGATTCTGGGTTGTGTTGCATAAATAGCATGTAAAGGAAAGTCACAAAGTCCAACCAGGGAATATACAACCCCTTTATTTAGTTTAACCAAAAACAACAGTGTCGATATTAAAAGAAAAACAAATAAAGCTATAAATATAACAGACAAAAACATTTAAAACAGTGCGTTCTTTGCTTCACATCAAGCCAGTGATAAAAATCTTGTTAAGGTGTAGTATGAGTCAGCATTAAGCTTGGGAAAGTAAGCAACTGAAAACCACCTTAAACATCACTGGGCATCCAAAGGAGGACATACTCTTCAAGTGGCAATGCTGACGTAAGTCTAAACCCACGTCAGTTCAGGGGAGAGCCATCACCTGTGTGTAGCCAGATGCTCTTTTGCAACATCATTACTTAAACATACAGGATTGAATCAAAGCGAGGACTACATGATGTCAAAGTAATATTCAAGGGACTGGCGCCTGTGGGGAGTTAAATCAAACAAAAGGATGCATAAGAACGAAACTGATAATAGATGCTGCACGATTTATTGATTAATAAAATGTAACTTATAAGATAAATGTGGGTGAGACATAACTGAGGAATGAGGCCAATGGGTGAATTGGTTTATACTTACAGTAGATAGTGAGCGGCTACTGCATTGTTTCAGCCTGTGCAGAGCTAAGCATGGTGAGACTACTGAGAGAGGCAGCAGAAAGCACTTTCACAGACATCAAGGGTCACACAGACATACAGAAACAGACAGACATTGCTGGAAGGTGTGTATTTAGGTATATTAAAAAGGTGCAGTGGTGTGACGCTGTATGTTTAGGCGCGGTACAGCAAGATCCTTTCGGCGCAGTCCTGGCCAACCAAGCCGGCGTACTGCTGCACCTCCGTCTCGTCGCTGGAACCTTTGCGTTTGTGGGAGTAGGCTGCAAAGGGCATGACGGTCCGTCTGTATAGCACAAGAGCTCTGCCCACATCCTTCAGCACCCGAGCATCCCCTGGACACAAACAGGCACACATGAGAACATAATAAGGACCAGTGTAGACACATCAAGTACAATAAACATTGTCCTTATTTTCCCTCATTCTTATGAGTTAACCTCTGAGTGACTTGGCAAGGAGACATCATTATTCCGAGAAACTGTTGGAGGAGCAGAAAGCATTTTCCCCCCACAGTACTAATTCCCCTATGCCCTAAACCTGAAGTCATGGTGGTGCGTGAGCGAGCTAGTTAGTTGGACTGGTTTACGGGGCCTTGCTCCCTGCTGGCTTGCCAAACTCAGCATTTCGTCAGGTCCTGTGACATACACTGCCAGCTCCCATTAGACCACCGAAAACACTGCTAATCTGAAAAGGGTGCGTGTTCAGCAGCTAAAAATGGTCCTCTGGAGAGTCGGATGGAAAAAGGGTAAAAAAAAACAAAAAACAAAAGATGACCCTTGCTCTGACACTAAAACCGCTGCCTCCAGGAGTGAGAGGCTGAGCCAAGCTGCCCACAGCTGGCGCCAAGAGGACACGCAAGGGGTAGCCCAGCAGGGAGTATCAGCTGAGCCAACCTAACCCAAATATACTGCACATAATGTGTGGATGCAAGTAGGCCTCATAAGCCCTTGTGAGCACTCATCATCTTCCCACTCCTGTCAAAATTGAGGAGTCCCTCATTTGCTGTCTTTCACTGGGACTTCAATAAGTACCTCATGTTACCCACTCCCCAGTGAATGACATCTCTAGTCACTCTAATTTCCCTCTTAAAATGCTTTTATCGCTCTCCTTAGCTCTTAGCTAAGTCCCTTAGCTCCTCTTCTCCAAGCATTCTGCTTTTTTATCAATTGCAAAATGCCTAAAATATAAAATTTGTATGATGCTTTCAGAAATTGCACATACCCTACACACTCAATGTACAATATTTCATCCAATCAGCCTGTCCTGTCTGGAGAAATCCAGGTCTGGCCTAGCTGAGAGAAAGCAGATGAAAATTGACTTCAGGCCAGGCTGTGGATTGGACTAACTTGCCAGGCCCATGGCGACACATCAGTCAAACAGGAGCGAGTTAGATTTGGTATTAATAGAGCTCAGGGGCTCCAACTCACCACTACTGCTTCCCCTGACAACACCCATGTGGCTCACAGCTGAGCACCCGGGTGGTACGAGTGATGTGAGCGCACATATTTCTGTCCTAATTCCTAAAATATTCGCCATTGTACTGCCAAATCCCACCTGATCACCCAATCAACTGGGAAAACAAGACAATAGAGAGATGTGACGTGAAACTGTGGTGTCATACCACAAACAAAGATCTCTTCTCTCAGGCCAGATGTTAAAAGGGATCCACAGTTCACAGAGCACTCATAGGCAATCTGACTGGACCATGGCTATTTGTGGGCTGGATTTGATCAAAAACTTGTTGAGATCAGTATGAGTCAAACAACTTTTCTGCAGTTAAAATGTTACAGGCCTAAAGGATCACTGAAATAGACGAAGAGAGCTGGATATAAACATAAAGCCCAGAGGCTCCTTAGCTCCCATCCCCGCCCCCCTTAAAGATATTTTTATATCTCAACTTTTTTTTTCATTTCAAACCACACTTTGGATACATGTTTTATTTATTAGCCTCATTTCCCTGCTCAGTAATGCCCTAACCACTGTGTCTTTCCCCTTCTCTAAAAACTGCTGAGTCACATAACTGAAGAATGCTTGATACTAACTTTAAATGAAGAAAATCAGCAGTATGGAAAGTCTCCCCATGTGGAGAAATGGATTTTAAAAGATGTAAACATGTTATCTAACTTCCACATGACCATGATTTTGGTCCATGAAAAATTCATGTGTCCTGATGGAATGAAAGTGAAAATATGTAAACGTTCGATGCTTCCTTAATAACTTAAGCTGCCTTCAGCATTGTCTCTCCAAGCCCTATCTGCCTCCTTATGTTCTTTATCAGTGTGACAGCCCACTTACACAACAGTTGTGCAAAGTTACACTTTGTCCACTTAAATGTGTGACACCAGTCTAAAGCACCACTCTCTCCTTGTGACGATATTAAGGGAACATTTTTACAGACCAAAATGGATAGCAGCACGCAGCTTTACGATGGTCTATTAACCTCAGCACTAATACTGAGCAGAGCCCCCCCCCCCACTCAAGGCAATCCAAACATCCGCTCCTCACATAAACAACTTTCATTTCTTCTTCACTCACTCCGTCCTCCATCAATGCCCCCCTCCGCATTCTGAGTGGCTCCAGACCCCGTTCCCGCCAGGCCCACCGGACGTTCAGTGACACGCCGCTCTGAGGTCACAGCTCTTCGGGGTCAGGGGTTCAAGGGTCGGGGGAAAGAGGAGTGGTGAGGGCCGGTCAGGGAGTGAGAGGGTCAGAGCCGAGGCTAGGGGCCTTGACACCCTGCCACGCTCCTCTCTCTCTTCCCATCTCAAACTTTCAAAACACTTGCTTAAGATCGGGGGTGCTGGTCAATAGCAGGCCATCAGGGTTATGACCACTTCCTATGACCCAATGTTGCAAATCCAAAATAGGCCTTATGCGTGAAAAGCAAAGGCCAAAACGGTGGTGTAGTAAGGAGACTGCTCTTTGACTGGAAGACCTGGGTTCAAGCCCCTGGGTTAGCATGCATCCGACCAGCTGAAAGCATCAATATTGACCTCCACAGTAAAGAAAGCAACAAGAGAAGTCCTCCAGATTAAAATGGATTTTATCATTATTATTGTTATTAAAATGAGGGAAAGGTTCTTCCACAGCAGTAAAAGTGCAACGGATTTGGAAAGAACAGATGGGAGTGATATCTGTCTCCCCTCCACTCTGAATGAGAACATTAAGTCAGGCTAAGGAGCAGAAAGCCTGGTGAAGAGCAGAGCAAAGTGGCTCTGGCAGTGAGACAAGATATAAAAGCGTATACTGTAAAAGCTAGATATATAGTGGAGAAGGTAGGGGGCTTGGGGTAACGGGTGCTATCGAGCTCGCACTGTCTCCCCCACCCAATGTTTTGGCTTCACTTTGCATGGCTGAAAGCACAGATACTGTAGCTCTCCGAGTTAATCATTTTGATGAGAAGTGAATGTGTGTATTCGTATGAGACATGAAAGAGACCAACAGAATAATTATATTCTATTTCTAAATTTTCGATATTTTACTAAATGCAACTTAGTCTAGTGTGTGTGTGTGTGTGTGTGTAATATGTAATTTTGTGTGTTTGGGTTGGCGCCTGCTGGATGCACTTAAGGTCCAGGGGGTGACTACTTGTGTCACACATTTCTGCAAGTGTTTATCCTGCTGACTGGGCAATGCCCCTGCTTCTTTCTCTGTCAAGCAAACACTGATTACGAGTGTGTGAGAGATACTACATATGTCCTGCATAAAATGTGTGTTTTTGTGTGCGCGCATACTGTGTTGTAGATTTGTACAACAACGAGGCCCTAGGGCCCTCGATGTGTTAGCAACAGGCATGTAATCAATGTGAGCCTGCTTTGGACAGAGTTGTGTAAACTTTAGATTAGCTGTCTTTACACACCTCATTAGGACAGCTCTGTAACCCGGTCACCCTTACAATCTGAACGCAAAACCAGCACCCCAATTCTCATTCGGTCCTGAGTGAGGCTGGGAGTTCAAGGCAGGTCCTAACAACAAGCCTGAGCTGGTATTAATGGGGACTTTGCTGGCCGTTTTGGTTAAAACAGAAATTCCAAAACATAATTTGATGTTTTTTATCTTTTTTACTTTTAGATCAAAAACCTTTGTTGTCAACCTATTTATATGGACATGAATGGAGAAGTGTCATTGTTATTTTGCACTTATTTTGACAGTTCACTGATGACTCTCCAAGGCACTGAAAATGACGATAAGACAAGTAACAAGCATTCAACAACTACTAGTGGATTTTAAGGAGCATTTCCTTCACATGCTAATCAACAAACTTGTATCTTCGCTAAATACACCTTCTGATTTGTTTTTTTTAAATGTTTTAAAAGAAGCTTAACTGTCTGATAATCCTAAATAACATTGTTGTTTATATGGCAAAATTTAAAAATAACCTTAATCTCTAGCAAGATTTTTAACCTTTATTTTATGTACCAAACAGCTTATGTTATTGGTTAAATTTCCAAGTGCTGTTCTTGACAACCAACCTAAAGGTAGATGATATCAATTACATATTATATTGATTATTTGTTGTTAGTCAACAAAACAAAGTAGATAAATTAGGAGGTTGTCCGTTGGACCAACTGCTGTTGTTGTTGTTGTACACTGGCACGTTGAACACCAACTGACACAAAGCAAGGTCAATAGCATACAAACAAAATAGTGTGACGCTCTTATTTAATGGAAGCAAAGTGAGCAAACAGGCCAGAGTACAAAATATCATAATCACAGTCACCACAGCAGCTAAATAAATGAGACTGCGATAGAAAGTTACTTTTCTAAAAGACACATAGGAGATTCCCTAACCATTACAGGCAGTCAGGACTTGCCCGGCACTTAAAAACAGATTGCAACATGTCGCTATTTAGGCCAAAAAACAAGCCACACATAAACAAACTGCCAATTAGGACTGGGCCACAGACCTCAACAGTGTGCCATGCTGCTAACCTGATGATGACACAGGGCAGGCTGAACGGGTGACTGACTGACCACTGGGTGTATTTCTGGACGGGACAGAAACCTCCACACCACCACTTGTCTGGCACCCCACAGCTTGGCGACAGAGCTGAGAGCTAGCCGGCAAGACAGCTAGCACTGAAATGTAATGACACTGCGTTTGGACAGCTAGGCTTGAAATAATGTCCGGGCCCGTCCAAGATCAACAGACCACGCAGGAATGGAGGCACCGCAAGAGCCACGGACACACTCTGGCCACAGTGGAATCGACAACTCTGAGACCGCCACTTTGTCCTCAGTAATTTGTGCCTACTCAGGGATTAGTGGTGTGACTGACAAGAAAAGGTCAGACCCACCACTGGCTAAGCTGTTAATGGCAATGTTTCAAATGACCAGCCTGCTAATGGTCTTTTAAATGCCCTTATTTCTCCTGGGTGTGGTGGTTTCACTACCACTTGAGTCAACAACAGAAAAAGCCAGCAAGAAAAAACAAAAAACTGTGTAGAATCCCTATTTCCTATTTCCTTAAGACATGTGTTAAGATTTTGATTCTTTATAGATGGTGCACTAAATTCCCACAAACCTTACCTCATCACACAATCTGACCCCTGAAATAGGGGAAAGAGGAAAGGGGCATGTGTGCCAGACAATGTTTTTTCTTTGAAGTTCATTATTTACCTCCAAGTATGACCTCACTACAACAAACTCTTAAGCTGTCTCTTCACATTCATATATCCCTCTTTCCTCCTCCACCTCCCTGTCAATCTCTCATTTTATTGTACTTCTCTCTCTTCTAGTGCCAGCATGCAGCCACCAGCCCCCTTGCCTTTCCCGCCTCATCTCTATAAAATCTTTTTTATCACATGTCCCCCTCCCCGACTCCCTCTGCCTATTCTTCTATTACTCCTTCTCTTACCCTCCATCAATCAGTCCTAATATATTTGACAATCAAATTCATGTCCTCACACATCTCCTATTACTGTCTATCAGTGGCTCTTTCCTGTTTGGTGCCTGTTTGGTGATGCAGATTAATGGGGAAGAGTAAACAGGAGATGGCTGGCACACTCAACCACTCAGGTTACAAACATACTGTATATATATATATATATATATATATATATATATATATATATATATATATATATATATATATATATACACACACACACACACACATACACATATATATATCCACTGCATGTGTCTGTATGTATGCATGTGTAAACCCATGCACAATGTGCACTCATACTAACAATCTCCAGTCATCTCCTATAATAATTCCTATAATACAGTATCTGTACAGTAAACCTTGTTTTACCTTTTCATTCCGAAGCTGAGCAGTGTCCTACTGTGTCAGTCTGTAAATGAGGCGTAAGTCTTTCTTCTCACCATGCAGAGCCATATGATGCAAATAGTTTGGTTATTGTGGGAGCTGTAGGAATTTTACTGCGTATTTGCCCAAAACCACCTAGAGCACAAAAATGCAGAATCAACCCAGGAGAGAGAGCAGGGAGAGGTTTAAGAAATAAGGAGACCGACATTTATATCCATATAGCTGGCTATGCACCTACGCAGAAAATCATTCAAAACTTTCAAACTCACTTACACTCTATTAAACACTCTCCCTAGCCCTCTTCTCTCACCCCATCAGTCCAAGCAATGGGCGTCTGCCTGTCTACCTTCCGCATGTGGTTTATTATTGCTGATATCACTATTCATCTAATGGCAACACGGTCCTCCCATAATGACAGCGCTGGCTCTGCTCTGACCGCGCTGAAGGATCATGGGGAGAGAAGGCTATGCGATCAGAGCTGCCAGCTCTCCTTTTACCCCTGTTCAGTGACTGCACGCTGCTTTGGAACAAGCCCACAGTTGTCAATACACCATCACAGTGAAACCGGATCGGATGTCAACAGAAGGTTCATGGGTTCATCCAGAACAGTGTGTACGAAGAACCAAAGGATCCAAGACCAAGCTCACAGTGGGAGCTCAGTATGTTAGTAATGTTAGAAATGTATGCAGCTGTATGGGATGAATGCAGATAAATGCTTTTTCCTCCAGTTTCAGACCTCGAAGTGCCTTAAATGAATAATGGTAACAGTAGAGTAGAGTGCTGCATAGTTGTACCTGCATCAAGATCCTGGTTGAAACGAGCATAGCGGGAGTTCTCCAGCTGGGGTAGGCATCGCTCTATTGGTACCCAGACAAAGGTTTCTGGGCACAGGAGGTCTGAAGGCCGGTACTGCCCCTGGGGAATAAAAAAGGGACAGAGAGAGAGCGTTACACCTCTGGCTAAAACAATTATTTATTATCATTTCATTGATCAACAGAAAATGTCAACAACTTGATAATGAATTCCTTGTTTAGGTGTTTCGTCCAGGAAAAAATCCAAACATTTATTTTAATATCATCATAAATCCAGGAAAAAATCCAAACATTTATTTTAATATCATCATAAATTCAATATCTTAATGATTTAACTGTTCATTGGACACCAAGCAAATTCAAAACATCATCTTGGATTTTTTAACATTATTAACTATTTTCAGACATTTCATATATATTTACTAATTATTTAATCTAACATTATTGACAGATAAATCGATAGTGAAAATAATAATTTGTTGCAGCCCTTGTGACACCATTTTTACTCTGCGCACGTGAACATTTAGGGTTAAAGGTTTGACAAGTTGTAAACTGACCTTGGGGTCAGGATCAGGGTTGAGACCTAGATCAAACTCTGCTATGTTAAAGTTCTTTGTTTGAGCTATGCTTCTCTGTGTCAGGAATGTTATGTTGTCTGCAATGTTGAGCGGGAAATGTAAACACACCAGCATATTGTAATGTTTGCTTGTGAAATGGGTACAAATCTGTCTTTGACCTAACATTTTGGATGGAAAGTAAACCAAACTAAACAAAAACAGCTGCAGGGCAAAGGAGGAAAAAATGGTTGAGGGGTTGGATGAACAGAAAGGAGGAGGAGAAA
Organism: Lateolabrax maculatus; assembly: GCA_031216445.1. Lineage (NCBI taxonomy): Eukaryota > Metazoa > Chordata > Actinopteri > Acropomatiformes > Lateolabracidae > Lateolabrax > Lateolabrax maculatus. The sequence continues at coordinate 18,327,672 of CM062209.1, read as the reverse complement.
GAGACAACATTATCAGAGACCTGGGTTCTATCACATGGCTCCAAACAAACACAAACTGCAGAAACAGCTCCGTAAACAAGCCGGCGCCTGCTGCACCATCTCAACGCACACAATAATATTTAAAGTTTTTGAGACGTTAAACTGTAGGACAAAGACTTTTATACACAGCTGAGGTCAAAAAGTGCTGGACGCTTAAACTTAGAACAAAAAGAAAAAACACAGATGTTATTATGAACTCAAAATAAGCAAGACAAAGGAAATACCATCCCTGGAATATGCTGTTGCTACACAAGTGCTCTGACCATGACCCATCTGTCAGTGGGCCTATATGGAAAATATGCTGCCTGTTTTTACATGCAGGATAGGATGCCATGAGAATAAACTAGGCTGCTTTACAGCTCTGAACAATAAAAAACTGAAGGATTTGGGGGATACACTCATACTAAAGCTTTCCTCTCAAGGCCGGGTCCTCATCTGTAGGCACTCTTTTGCTCCGCCCCACAATAAGGTAAGGGGGCACAGGAGAAAGGCCAAAACGTATCACTAAATTCAAACAGTCAGGAAAAAAAGGGTACATGCCAAGACTGAGGTACAGGCTGTAAGGGGGGAAAAAGCAAGTCAGAGTGAATGCTTTAAGTGCTTCTGCTAACAGATGGATGGTGGCGGAATGCGATGCATCTGTAGTTGCAATGGACACACACATTGATCGGATGCTCTCCATGTCCCAACAACCTACAGCCTTCGACAACTGTCAGCACAGTCAGCCTGACACTCTCACACCCTACCTCACCTCTAAAGGCTCCTTCAACACCACAGTGGGACACACCTCTATATGTCGAACACACACATACGTATGTACACACACACACACACACACACACACACCTGCTCAGCAGTAGAAACACAGTGAGACACACATACTTCCTGCTATAGGCCTGTGCACCCTGACACTGAACCTCAAGTCAACGTGGATGAGTACAGAGCAGAAACAGACGTGTGAATTGTGTAGCCTTTAAAGAGAAAGAGTGAGAGAGAGAGAGAAGAATGAAAACACGCAAGAACAGATCTTTGGATGAGCTATTATTTTGGAAAGAAAAACAGTTGTGTTTTTGTAAAAGAAATACAGTGGATTCCTGATTTCTGGAGGCCTATGTTTTGACTGTACAGTCCAAAATGATATATCCAGTCCTCTGCTGTAAAGTTTCAACAGAAAAAAAGCCTATCTAACCAAAATGAGAGACAGAGTCTGGTCATGGCACAGGCTCAGGCACATGCACAATTCCTCAATTCTCCCCCTGAAAAGAGGAACAGTTGAAAAGAAGGACGGAGGAGTACGAGAGGACACAGCGATTAGTGGTCTGGATAGAGGAGAGAGAAAAGAAGAAAGAAGAGAGGAAAAGAAAGGCTTGGTTTGCCATGACCTATCTGTCAGCTTCTTTTCTTTACTGGACTGAAAGTGAAGACTGAGCTCACCACTGACTTTCTTTATCTTCCCTGTTATTTTTTCCTTCCCCAGGTTGGCTTGAAGGCCCTGTAATTCACAGCTACCCCTGCAGCTTCCTTGGCTCTTCTTCAGCCCGGTGTTTTCTGCTTTTGTGACAGCTTGCTCACAATATCCATCTCTTCATCTAACAGTTACGTATACCAGCAGAGAGTGCAGTAATGGTTTCCTGAAACTTACATTCTTGAGAGAGAAGATTGATGTGCAGAGTGTAACAGCCAGTCTAATAGCTGGAAGTGAAATGGCCTATTCCTACAAATCTATGTTCCTGGGTGGCTGCTCAGCAAGTGGCGTAAAGGGCTCAGGAAGCGATAGTGACTACATGTGAATGGCCAGAAAGCCATGTTATGATTTTTTTTTTTTACGTGTCGACTCAATTGTGTTATAGAGCCTCTCGACAGATAACCTGGATGAGGCTTTCCAGGCGAAGAACATCTTTTTGGTTTGGTCTTCCCCTCTTCAGTGGCTCTGTTCCTCTTCTAAACTTTCAAAGCCTCCCACACAAACCAATCCGTCACCATCCCTCCATCTTTACCTCCTTTCTGCGCTCGCATGTTCAGACGGATATGGAGGTGATGCCGATGACTGACAACCTCTGAAAGGCTCGTTTAGAGAGACAGAAAGAGCGATGGGGGTTGAAAAAAACAAGTGGAGAAAGGAAGGAAACATGTATAAACTTCAGCAGGATGGACTTGGCTGCAATCAGAGGTGTGAGAAAATGAGAGGGTGATGGGAGGGAGACGGGGAGGGACGAGAGAAAATTAGGTGCAGATGAGTAAAGGGATGGTATTTAACGTCACAGAGACACGGACTGAGGCGAGCTGATGGAAGTGATAGGAGCAGTCTGAGTGCCAGGACGGAGGGGCCTAGAGGGGATGTTGGAAAGCTTGGGATGAAGAGGGAGGGCAGGGAAAGAGACAGAAATGGGGGACGAGCTAAGTAGACAGAGGGTGGTAGATGAAGAGGAGAGAGAAAAAACAGACACATCAGAGGAGAAATAAAGAGCTGTACTATTCAATAGTAGCCAAATAAAGGGGGAGAAACAAAATGGAAACTGTACATTTACAAGCAAGAGAATGCGCTCAGTCATTTAAATCTCCTGTTGTGCTGTGCGTTTGTTAATTAATGTGCAGAGGTCACTGTTTATAGGAAAGCAATTTTCTACAGTGCAGGTTTCCCAATGAACTGAACTTTAACAAGACAGAGGGGAAAATTACTCAACCTCATTTGAATAACAAGCTGCTCCAGTGTAAACAATTACACAACCTCAATCATCAGAAGTAAATAAACAAATGCCTCCACAGGGCTTGACATGCAGTTACACAATACTTTGCAGATCTATTATCACTGTGAGCCCCTTGGTGACAAAAGCATCACTCATTCTTTTCAGGCCACACAGACTTTTTACACACACACACACACACACACACACACACACACACACACATATTCAGATCCAGATAGCAGAGGCCCTGCTGTCAGAGTGAACTTTATTACCAACTCAATGACTCAAACACACAACTGTCACCTTGTTCCTCTCCTTCATTGTGCACCCTTTCCCCCAATTTCTGTCTTGTTTTCTCACACACCTCAAGATGGTGTGATGCCCCAGGCCCATACCTATGATTTATATCTAAAGCAATTAATCAGACACATAAATCGAATGCTACACTGCAGCCAAGGAATCCTTGTGAAAGCCTACACCGTTTTTTTGCCTTCTGCTTCTTTTCTTCCTCCTTGCCTGACTATGATGGTATGTGTAGAGTTGAGACAGCCAGCCAAAGGTTTCTTTCACATCTCCACGTTGTCCAAAATGGCCGACAACTTAAAACACCAAATTCAAATTGTGACTATTACCGGTAGTTTATTAAAACTGTATATTTTGTTACTGTAAACATGTGCATCGGGCCAGTCTTTATCAGAGCACATCTGCTAAAGCACAGGATGTGATGTGTTTTATGCTTCTGGCAACAGCATCATGGGTTTGTGAAGAGCAAACAGAGGAAGAACTCTGCAGTTCCACCACGGCTAAATGGACAAATTCAGGGATTAATGCAGCCATGCTTTTGGCTCTGGCATAACATGCTGAGCAACTATTTTTGATACATGTTTAATCGTTTAAGTAATTTAAAGCCAACTATTTATCTGGTTTCAGTTTCTCAAATGTGAGGATTGTTGCTTTTCTGTTTTGCATCATTGTACATTGAATATCTTTGGGTTTTGGATCATCTTTTAGACAAACAACAAAGTCATTTGAAGACATCTACGTGGGCTTTAGGACATTGTGTTGAGCATTCTTCACAATATTCTGACATTACATTGACCAAATAATTGAACAATAAATTGAGAAAATAGAAAATGTATGAGGAGCTAAAGCAAACAGAATTAGTATCACTTTAAATTTAACAGGCCTAACTGTATGTCTTACATTTCGTTCTAACACTTTGTTTTAATGCTGCTTTTGTGTTTCCCCCTGCTTTCTATTACTTTTATGACATTGTATTTTGTTATTACTCCCAATACTATGAAATACACCAATTTGCCAACATGAGGAAGATCAAAGACACTATTACATCTTGCATTAGAGGGAGAGAGGATGAGATGAGATCACTCATTATTTTGCAATTGCACAGCAGCGTTATGGGTCAAAGTGATCCTCTTTCAGGACTGGTGGAGGAAAGACCAGAAGACAGGAGGTGGAATAGGTGTCCTAGTAATTGGGGTTCCCTGCCTCCATTTGCAATACTTTACACCACATCTGCTGCTGATTTCCTACTCGTATCTCCAGTTGAGTTTTCGCCCACACTACCCCAAGCTGAGGTGTCCCTTTATGTGTGTGTGCACAAGTCAGGCACTGTTCAGAATGTCTGAACGCAGTTTCAATGAGTCTATTCTTGTTAACAGTATCAGTACAGCTCAAATCTACAGGAAAGAGCAATAAGTTATACAGTAATCTGCTTGTCCACTGAACACCTACTTTAGTATCAGACAGAGCGGCTCCAAGAGTGTGATGTAAGGCTGGTCGCAGAATAAATGAAGTCACTAATGTTAGACCTTGGTCTGTTTGTCTCTGGCAAAAGATATGTTATCCAAAAATAACATGCGATACAAAAAGGAGCCTGTTTTATAATATGGTTGGTTGAGCATGAATACAATAGTCAATGGGATATTATGTCAGGATTACGCATTTGTCAAGCACTCTCAGCAGAACATGGACATTTGACCCAAACAGATAAATGCGGTCCCCGTGTCACATTTGTGGTCTCTTTGCAGTACGTTATTCAGCTGGTTGTCACCCAGGACAGGCTTGAACTCAGAGGGTACACAAAGAGGCCTAGTGTGACCCAGAGCCGAGCAGACCTAACCTAGGCTGGCCTGGGCCAGCACTCTGACCCAGGGTCACATTCAACCAATCTTAGTCAAAAACCAATAAACACAGGCCCTGATCCCTACATCCGTACTCTCTCTCGAACATACAGCTCTCACAATACACCTCCTCTAAGACTGCTGAAACGCATATGTTCTGCCCAGACACGGGGGCATGGACGGGGGGCCTCTAGCTGTTGATGGACACACGTAAACAGCGCAGCTCACACAAACACACATGCGGCTACACAAATAACACCAAATATCAAGCAGGCTGGACAGAGGGACAGCACCAATGAAAGACATGTCCAAACAAGCTGTGTTTCAGAATAGAGGCCCACACAGACGCACTTTCACCACATATAGTACATTAGATTTGTGTTTGTGTGTGCGTGCGCGTGTGCGTTAAGGTCTTTGTGAGAGAGGCCTGGACATGTCTCGGGTCTGCGTTTGGGGAGATTTACGCAAACTGCTGCTGTTTAAACACTCGGGGCCCACCAAGGCCTTTTCACCCTACTCAACACATTACCACAGGACGACCTTCAAATAAAGCATCCAGGCTGGTAAGTCTCCCCCTTTGGGCCCCTAGACAACCTCCACAACCCCCCCCCACCCACCCCACTCTGTCCCGGCACTCCTTCGCCTGGCTATGCGTCACGGCTCCACGGATGACAGGTTAATGAGGAGAAAATATTTTTACAGGATCGCATTTCGACGGCGCCCTGAGAACCAATGGCAGAGCTTTTATGGGCATCAGCTCACAGACTGGGCACTTTTATCTCTTTATCTCCTCTGGTCTTTATGGGCAGGCGAGCCTGTCTGACACAGACCACAGCTTACTGACTTGAAGTCAAGAGCCGCAGCCCCTAATCTTGGCCTTAAAGCCCCACCTCAAACTTCTAACTGCAAGACTAAACCCGAGGCCCTCCAGCCACACTCTGAATAAATGTCTAGCTGCATTTACGAGGCAATCTCATTCTGTCCAGTAGTGCTGGAAAGATCTAAAGTGCATTCCCTCGCCAAAAAGAAACCAAGCGTTTCAGACAAAGAGGCGCAGCTGCAGCAGGTTTGAAAATAAATAGTGGTGAAGGTAATGGCAAGACAAACACCTCAGGCTGGCAGCTAGAGGGCTCTGGATCTGCTCAGCATGACACCATATCCAAACTTTGATTTTCACCCTTGTGACCTTCACACTTTCCCCTCCTGCCACCCGCACACCCCCCCAAAAAACTCTGTCCTTCCAAACACAGTAAGACTGAATCGTCTGACCTGACCTCTTGAACTGTGCTCCCTCAGACGCTCACCCTGTCAGCGCTCCTCCTAGGGGGTGCCAAGCCGTGGCTGCCCCCAGACAGTGCTGCAGCCTGTTAACGATTTGTTAAAAACACAACCGTGGCAGGACACAAGGAACAAAAAAAAAAAAAAGATGATGATGCATAAAAGAGAAGAGAAATTATCAAAAACTTTAAACAAATGTTTCTGCTGAGAGGTGCACTGTTGGTGGTCTCCTGTCGAGCTAAATCAAACAAAACTGTTTCTGTCAGAAACGCTCCAATTTTAGACAGGGGGAGGGGAGAGAGCTGGAAGGCAACAAAAGGGGTATGCTTTAGCTTATAAATTTCACAGAGAGGGTGAAAATGGGCCTGGTTGGGTTTGATCTTATTTTGATGGGCACAGGTTCTGTAACATGAGGATTGTTGGAAGGTAATGCTACTGGCATAGTAGAAAAATACCTTCTGAAAACCAACTGAAAATTGCTTCATTTAATGAAAAGAACAGAGAGCAGAAAGAAACAGAGGGCTACAGAAATAAAGCTATTATGGTAAACACACGAGAAAGGCCATCAGTTTCAACATGGAACGCTGCACTCGCCACAGTAACTGTATACTACCACTATCTGAGCCATCGTACTTTGTGCATCTTAGCATGCAGATATGACAATTGGAGAAACAGGATCCTCACCACTACAAAAATACATAGCCCAGTAATAACATTAGACTAAATGAACAAAATGTGATGCCGTGTTTTATGTCTGAATGAAATCATTTGGAAGTTTGTTCAGTCGGATCCCTTCTCTCTCTATCAATCTTTCATCCCATCAGGCATGGTGGCTGGTTCTTAAAACAGTTGCTGAAAGAAGAACAGAAACAAAAAGAGGGACAGAAAGAGAAAAAAGGGGTGGCTGTACTGTGCCTGGACCTGTAGGGCCTGTGAAACGAAAAAAATACCCTCAGTTTCTCACACTCTCTCTCTCTCTCACACACACACACACACACACACACACACACACACACACACACACACACACACACACACACAATACCCTTGTTCACTGTAAAGCTTTTCAAGACAACTCCTCAAAATCTATCAAAGGGTTATAAAGCTTATGCCAAGAGCAAAACATAAAACATACGTAAGAAAGGAATGCCCCTCATGAACAAATCAAACTATTAAAAAAAAAAACGTGTGTATTGTAGCATAGTACACAGGGATGGGGGCCTCTGTGGGAAACACCCACCTCTAGATGCCTCAAACTCACTCACTGCCACTCTTAATCTGCCCAGATGTACAACAAGTGACACACAGAATGTGAGGTCACACACATACACATAACATACTGTCTGAATGGGCCCCTTGTGTGAAAATAACATGCAAGCAGAGTCCTGATAGCTGTGGCTCCGAGCCTTTTAGCATGTCTTAACCTGCAACTGCGTACCTGCAGAGGAGGTGAACTGTTTGAGGGAAAGATTCATTAAATTAATATACATTGGCAATGCAATGATTCAGAAAGAAAGAGTATTGTTCTTTCAATTTGAGCCAATTTTTCAGCATTGATGTGACCGATCTAAGTATTGATCACTATTCAACTTCAAAAAAGATCTCTGTATCCTGGTGTGTATTTGTGTGGAGGCACTTTGTCATGTCTAATTGATGTCATGAGACCTAAGCTCATGCAGCAGGTGACAGAAAAGCCTGCAGGCACACACTGATTAAGGCAAACATTAGCACAGCAGCAACTGACTGAATCCAAGTCGTATCCTAACATACTCTTCCACGCCGTGGCTGACACCTGGATGGATTCATTTCAGGTCCACTGAATTCAAAAGCTTTGGCCATGTGAAAAACTGCTGGCTGTTGCTAGAGAACTGACCGGCTCTCTGACAGTGTTTGTTGTTTGTGGGCGAGGAGGAGTTGGGTTGAAAGGGAACGGAGGTGCAGCTGCCGCGAAAAGGCTCTTTAAAAGTCAGTGAAGTACCGCCTGGAAACGAATAATCCTTTTCATCTTGCCTCCTTTTCTCATTTGGCACACATTTTGTCACTCCTTTTTCTCTCTCCATCTGTCCTCTTCCTCCTCCTTTCACTCACTTTGCTCACTCCTTCTTTCTTCTTCTCTGTGGAAAATTTAATGGTTTCCTGGGCTCAGAGCGAGACATTCTTTCACAGTGAACAATAATAACAAGAGTAAGAGCCACTTCATGTAACTCTCTCACTCCCTCACCAACTGGGTACAACTGGGTATTCTGTCTGTCTGTGTGTGTGTGTGTGTGTGTGTGTGTGTGTGCGCGCATGCCACACTTGAAAAGTGCTTGATCTGTTAAAACCAGGTACTGCAGATTGGTAAAGCCAAGTCGGTGACTGCCTCGTTTGTTATCATCAAAGTCTGCTTATTCAGTACTTAAAAATAACCGAGACGGACAAGTGCTCACGCATAAACACACTTCCGCAAAGAAATGGAAAATCACTACAACGTGGCACGGATCTTTTAGTCTTTGTTCTGTCCCACATAAAAAATGGAAATTTATCAAATGAAACTCTGAGTACATTTTGCGAGCTGCTGAAGCTGAATGGTGGAGTTATTGGAGAACAAGGGAATAAAATATGGTGATAAAAACATATGAGTTGAAGTGCAGGGTAAGAAACTTGTTTTTGGTTTAACTGATAAACATGTTAATGCAGATCATGTCAAGAGTTGAATTCAACCTCAGGTACTATAAGAACATGTATAAACTACGGCTGCCTCTAGATATAGGTCAGGGCAAGACATTAAGGCTTGGTGGATCTTTCGGGCAAGTGGAAGAAAAATTTAGTTGCCCCACTGGACAAGTTAAAAGTCATACACAAAAAATATATATTATGTGCCACTCATTACTCAGAAACAAACAAATGCATTTCTTCCCCACGATAAGTCCAACAGTGGTTGCGAAGAAGAACAGTGGTGGCGATGTTCTTTCAGGCTCCGCAGCCCGGCCAAGTGCAGTGCATGGAGCATCAGGTACAACTACAGCTGCACCGGACGAAGGGACGGGTACCGAAACAAGCTGAAACCAAAGCTGTCTGTCTGTAGTCTGTCTGTAGTCTGACTGTTTCTTAGTTTGCTGCATGTCTTAAAATTTGGAAAATTCTTGTAAACTTGCTGCTGAGACAAACTAGCCCCCCCTCCCTCTACCAGCAGTCCCTGCGGGCAGAGGAGGAGGAGGATAGAGGACAGGATGAAGGACTGATACTGACTGACTGTCTGTGTTCTTCATTCTTTCTAAACTTCACTCAGTATTGTGATGTCAGGAATATAATTTATTTTATTCACATTTTAGATTTGTTTCCAATGAGATATTATTGAGTTTATATTGTGACTTTGCTGTTGTGAACATTACTGTTACTGCTCTAGAAATATTCAGTCATATTTAAAATATTAAATACTAATCCTGTTCTGAATTTATTCTTTTTTCAAATAATACACATTTTTAAAGAAATTATTTAGAAATGAAAAACCACTGATAAAAGTATCGATAAATTATATATACATTAAGGAGTATTGATAAAAGTAGGCTACTAGTATCAATAAAATCCTAACCAAACCCAAAAGAGTGAGTCTCCAACCAGCTAATCACACGCATGCGTGAGTGACTGACTATCCGATCACGAGTATGGAAAGCCGATTTATCACCTCTATTTTCATGCGATGTGGATTAAAAAACCTCTTTCCGAGGTGAAGAAAAAGTGACGATCACGAAAGGTCACTAGCATGCAAGTGAGTACGTATATACACATGTATATAAATGCATGAGAAATGACTTTGATTTTATTTATTGAAAGTACTATTTAAACCTAAGCTTAAAGGTACTGAAGGGCTGCATAGACAGGTTAGTGATTGTTGCACTCTTAGTAGTGTCAAGTGAAAATAACAGTCCAAGTCCTGCTTCTTTGCCTTTGGTGGAATCTTTAATGAAACATGTTACATGCAAGAATCCACAAGATTTGTCCATTAATCTCTATAAAAGCCTGATGATACCCATGTGAGTCCAAAAGACAACGAATATGTGTCAACAGCTGGACAGATGAATTTGACTTACAACTAGAACTACAAAATGGATAAAATAAAAACTACAATGGCCATATGGCATTTTGAATACCAGTCCTTTAACGAAAGCAGGTCATCCAGGGGCTTATGAGAACAAAATATTAAAATGATTTGTTGAGGTGAAAATGTGACATGTAGCCACTAAGAAAATTAATTTATATGTTGACACTGTCTGGGTGCTTTCAACAGTTTCTTCATCTGGGATTTGCATTCGCAAAACAAAATGAAAAAGTAAATTATTTTCTTGTTACTTTTATGCCTGGACAAGTGAAAGGTAAATGTACTTGTCCAAAGGACAAATGCATCAAAAAGTTAATGTGGAGCCCTGCAGGTCTATTGCAAAATGTCTTGTGACAGGTTTTTTAGTGTTTTTTTATGTGTGTGCACTCTTGTCACCGGGCAAACTCTGCAGTACTAGATGTCTTTCAGTGTTGTTCACATTTCACCACAAGCCTTCCAAAAAAGCTACAAATATGCTGTTTGACATTCCAGGCTAATATCAACAATCCAGATAATTTAGCCCTCTAAGCCACAGCGTCTCAGTTACTCTGTTGCAAGCAATGAGAGCGGTTAATTCAGATGACTTTTAGATACACATGAGAGGCAATGTGGAAAAAAAGAAGAGTGGCAAAAGGGCCAAGACCTCTGGTCTCATTTAGCCTCCAACAGCTTCACCTTCTGCTCCCTACAGCTCAACATCAGAAGGCCAGGGAGGGCCAGAGGACCAGGGACAGGAGCCAGGGGCAGGATGTCACGTCTAACTCTGAACCCACCAGCCAAACCAGCAAGGCTCTGTGGGACGCTCCGTCCCAGCCTTGAGAACAAAGGCGAGGGTCTGACACTGGCCAGGCAGCCCTCTGTTCCTGGCTGGACTCCAAGTCTTCTAGGACCCTTTAAGGCTGCTCTACAGGACCATGTCCAGGCTTTGGCACTGCTAAGAAGTTTTAAACTCATCACACATGGAGCTGTTCCCCTGGTCTTGCAGAGATGTGACCTGGCAGAAAGGACTTTCCTCCCAACTCAGAACTCAAGAATACTCCAAAATGGAAACAGAGATAAGAGTCAGTTCACTCTAGACTGTAGCCTTACACAGCCAAAGCCTTAACACGATGCAGCAGGAGAATATGAGATATGAGTGGAAAGGACAGGCAAAAGAACAGCTCAGGTAAAGGCTTTATAGAGACTTACCTAACTACTACCTTTAAGAACTCTCCAGTGTGTCTATGAACACTATATAGAGTCACCATAAAAAGCCTTTCACAATGCTGCTGGTGTCAGTTACATAAACAATGCAATTATATTGCTCCACAGGGAATGAGAGCACTGTATGAACAATCGTGTGAAATTCCAGAGGAAAACTCGTCTCACATAGTTTTTAGTATTTGTTTCAGCGTGTTAGGGTCCACTGAAACTCAAGCCATTGCTGTCACCACTTGGTGAGGATAGTGTCATTAATGATAATAACAGACCAATTTGAAAAGCATGGCTGGATACTCCACATCCTCACTGACCACACAAGTATAAGGTACTGATTTGACTGAGGGTCATAAATGCCACAGAAGGCCAAACTGAGCGCCCTAATCACAACATTATTTTATAGTCAAGCAGATGCTGATAGCAGAAACATAAAAATAAATTTATGACAACACCTGTATTAGCATTAAAACAGAAAATAACAATAATTAATAATTGGAAGTGACAGAGGGTTAGTCCCTCAATGATTCTGCTGAGTGAACTATGTATGTATGTATGTATCTACTATATGAGTAAACTGTGTTTTTGAAGGGTTTAAAAGCTGACGATCATACATCAGCCCTTTTGATATTTTCTTCATATTATTTAAGTACTTTCATTTTTAACAGAATTTCCAAATATTTACAAAAAGCTCAGACTTGGGTGTGAAAAGCACCATCTTAGCGTGCACAGAGGGCCTACGTGGAGGGGCAGAAATGTATTTTTAAATGTATCCATGTTAATGTGAAGGTGGTCTCAGGGAGCGATGGGTACAGAGAGTTCCACGAAGAAGTGGCAAGGGGAAAGGAGGGGGCAGGTGGGTAAAATGGAGAGAGGGAGTGGTGTTCAAGGGGTTTGAGTGGTGTCCAGCAGGGTTCAAGTGCTAGTGTTTTGGTCCCTAAAGAGGCAAGCAGCAGGACTGAGATCCAGAAACCAGCAAACCTTCAACACAACAGTGGAGTTTAGGGGCTCCCCATCTTAGCGTCTTGAACAATTCCACAGTATGTCCATGCATTAATGAACTACTTGGGCTCATATGCAAATCAGACAATGGAGGGAGACACTGTGCATGTGCTGAGAGTGTGTTTGAGCGGGTGTGTTTCAGTGGGAGTGTGAGAGCCCAAAGGTGGGAACTGGGCAACCTTCTCACCCTTGTTCTGTGTTCCTAACTGAGGGTATAATAGGAAGAAGTGGGGAGGTGGTGAACAAGACGCTGCAATGGCAAACACACAAGAACAGATATGGGGGTTGGGGGAGTAAATGCCACTGCAGGGGGGGGTTTGGTGCTGTGGTAACAACGCTCTCAGACAAACAGCGTGATCAAGATTCAACACACAGACACATAAACAGAGCAAATACGCTCACATGCATTCCATACACAGACTCCCAAACTGAGAAAATGGGCAAAGCACTATGCTAACCACAAAACAAGATGTAAATGGATAAAAAGATGTGGCACTTTGCCATGATCCCCAACAAGACATCAGTCTCCCATGGACAAGAACAAGCTCTGGGAACATCTGAATGAAATGACAGAGAAATAGAGGAATTAGTAGATGAATGAGAGAAAGAAGGGATGAATGGTAAATCTTGGCCAAACTAATGGACTTGGAAAGGCTGCTTTCTTTCACCATCCTCCTGAAGCTATAGATCTTTGAGTGTTGTTTGGTGTGAATGTGAGCATGTTTGTGAGTTGTGACTCCCGTGCGCATGTGCGTGCATTTACATCAAGCGTTTGTGTAAAGGTTTCCACAGAGCATCAACTGCACAACTGTTAATATATGCATTTATCTGTGCATGTGTGCCACGCATTTCTTGCTGCTGAGTTACAGTTGCTGTCACCAGTGTGACCTTTCTCCCAACCTTTAATGTCTTCAGCAGCCTCGTCCTCTCTTCCTTGCCTGTACCTCCCCTCTATGCCTTATTTTCCTCTCACACTCTGTCTGTGCTGGTATTCTCTCCATCAAATTTACTTACATTTCTCATTGCTTTTATCCCTCCTTACATACTGTGTATGAATCTGCTGTTTAGATTGAATTTTTCCATGTGCATTTGAGTATATAATGCATTTGCATGTTCATGTTATCTTGATAGCAACAAAGAATCACTGACCTCTGATCTACATTTGGATTTCTACAATTGAACAATTTATTATACTATTGATGTATTGTTAAACCACTGCTGCACCATTTAATAAACTATCTTTCTAAAAAGTATACTTGATATGTGTCACTAAGCTGGATAGACTTACAGACAGCAAAATTCCAAACTGTAATACATGAAAAATGAAAGCAGGTGCCAGGATTCATGTGGAAATGAGAGTGAAGCGAACATAGGTAGGCCCCTGTTGAGGCCTTTGCACCTATAATAACAAAGTAGAAGAGGAAAAAGAGGGGGGCTGGTCTTCCTCTTCCTTTATAAGCAGGCAGTTTGGACATTTAAAGCCTCTCAGGAAGATAGAAACTTACGTTATGCAAAATTAATCAAAGGAGTAAACCACTTTGGTCACTGGCCTGAGAGGCGAGGAAGAGATGTAGAAAGAGAGAGAGAGTGAGAGAGAGAGATATGTAAATAGTGTGGGAGAGGGATCAACACATTTCTTGAAACGGACACTGCCTGATGTGCTCATAAAGCAGTTGAACCTTACTGCTTTACCCTGTGAATACATATTTAGCAGTAATGCCATCGGATTACTTAAGGGACAACACCGCAGACGTAAAGGCAAGGGCCAGCAGTGTATTACGTCAGAGCAAAAGTTTGCATAGTGTTTGTGATATTACATTTACACTGCCAGAAATATATGTTTAACTCACACCGGGACCATCGAGTGTTAGAGTCCTGTTACCAAAAGATTGAAATATGTGTAAGTGTAATACTAGTAGAATACCATGTAAAAATCATTTTAGCATTTGGCTCATTTGAGCTATTCATATGGGGATGCTGTTTTTATAAGGTGAAAAACCTGAGAAACGTGTCAATGTGAGAAAATGCATACCTTATACCGCATCTTGGGACAGGAGTGAATGTAAAAGCCCAGGTAGTAGTAGGACAGCTTGGGGGACTGTTTCTGCAGCTGCCTGGTGAAAGCGATCTCCCTGCAGCAGGAAACACATAGACACACCAGTTCAGAAAGGTACTGTAAGAAAAGGCTTCATGCTTTCAGAAACAGCACATACGCATGCAGTTTGGTGTTATTGCTTCTTACAGTCATGGCACACCCCAGCACCACTTTCTCACTTTTAAATTTCAGATGGTACATAATCATGTTTGCAGTTTACACAGTGACATGGTTGTTATGTTAATGACAACTGAAGATAAGTCATTTTCATTGTGTTTTAACTACAAAATGTGTAACTGCATGTGTAAAAAGTAATGTAAAAAGTAATAGTGATTATATTCATTGATATTACAATGCCAAGCACCTAATGTCCACCAACTTTTTACAGGTAAGTAAATCAACAGCATATGAACGAGTCCATTAAGAAATAAGATTGGTACTAGCAGCTTTGACTAGAGAAGTGCCTAAGCTGAGGAAGTAAACACCCACACTCAAAAAGGCAGCTTTCCTTGGTCCCATTTCATTACACAAAAAAAACTGCCTTCTCTCTATCGGCATTGAGCCCTCGAGCAGAAAAGAAGGTGGTGAGAACAGAGGGAGAGAGCGTGTAAAATAAAGATTTAGAACTTGGAAGATTTATACAGCTTTTTCAAATACAGTAAATGTCTTCCCGCTTTATTTTTCTCCAATAGTTTCTTCCTTAATTGCATCCCTTTTCTAAAAGCCCATTTTCCCCGTTCCCTCTGCTGTTTCCTTCACTATTCCATAACTAAATTCCAGCTCCTCTTTCTTCTCCCTTTTTGTTTCACTCTTCCTTCCACCCTCTGTGTTTCACCCGCTTAAGAGAAGGGGGAGCATTCCCTTTCTTACAATACTTAAGAGACAGAGAAAGAGGCCTTAAAATAAAATAGATGCACTGAAAAATAAGACATGGGACAAAGCGGGCCAAGCCAGCGAGGGGGAGAGGCAGGGAGAGAGAGAGCAGGAGGAGAATATAAAAGAGGAGGGTCAAGAAAGAGAAAGGGAGGGAAAAGAGAAGCAGCTAGAGCGAGGTGCTAGAAGGTCACCCGCTTGCTGCCAGGTTCCTGGGTTCCCATCCCCTCTCCACAAAAGCGCCCGGCAGGCCTGAATTGGGGGAGGGGGGTCAAGAGAGGCGAGGGGCCCATTCACAAAAAGCCCTGCGCCCCCGTTCACTTGAGGCCTTCACACCCCCACCTCCACCCCCATGGCAGCAGCTTGAGTCCGCCATTATCCCCTCTTCAGCCATCTGACACTCCAGCACAAGCCAATTATCAAGCCCTCTGCTCCTGCACAGCTCCCCTCATACTGATGTGCATACACACACACACACCCAGACACAAAGGGTCCATAATGGTGCATACCACAAGGTGCTTACTGCAGCCTCGCATGCATGCGGAAATGTTTCATTACCAAACACTACAAGAATACTGTTGATTAGCCAGATGTAAAACGCTGAGTGAACTGCTAGTGATGGAAGCAAATTAACCTGAAATAACACAGTATGTATGTACTGTATACTAAAAGAATTATGCATGTCCCAACCCGGACTGCATGAGCCCAGGCCCCTTTTTGGATGGATCAGTATTCAGTATGGATCAGTCTATGTGCCTGATCCATTACTAATCCCTCATTTGCTTGCTCTGGCACAGCGGCTGTCAAAAATTATCCATCGGGTTCCCTCACACGTTGGAACTGTATAGAGATGTGACTGAGTTAAAGTCAAGTGAACTGAACGGCACACAAAATAAACAAACAGCAGCCTGTCATTTCAATCACTGACATGAGAGCATGAGGCAGCGAGCGAGCCGTGCGTATGGAGCTCTTTGGGCTTTGCATCGGCAACATTTTGCAGGTATAACACACCTCTAGTGTTGCTGTTGGTTGAACTATACATTTGAACTTAAACTGCGTTTTTTACCTTAAAAATTACACAAAACACTACGGGACAGTATGCAAAATATTATTATTATATTAATGGAAAGTTGTAAGGCAGGTAATAGCTTTTCAGCTATGCCAAACTTAAATTGTTTTACTTATTTTAATGTAGGCTAAGTGTAGGCTGTCAAAAGGATTGAATGCTGTAACAGCAAATAGTGAATATTTAAGGCCTTGGATCAGGGGCAACGCAACATAATCAGGACATCCCTATTAGAAAGTGATCCAGGTCGGACACCAGCTGTGTTTCCTACACACAGCGCCTCAGGCACCTCAGTATGTGCCTCTTTTCTTCTCCTCCTCCTTCTCTCCTCGGGGCCTGTGGCAAAAGGAGCTACACTGCTGTAAGAAATTTCTCAACATCCCCCTCTCCTGTTTCTACTCCTGAATCACACGTATTCACACATATATACAGAGAACCAGAATACACAGTGCTGTACCTGTTTTTGTACTTTTGTAATGCTTAACATACACATATAACCACAACTGTAACAACCCAAACTCAATGCCTGTTTTTTCCCAGATGATAATAAATCACGGTTCCCATTGAAGCGCTTGTGTAAAAATTCCAAAACTTTTTCCTGTCTTTCCATAACCTTTCCATGACTTTTTGTTACGAGGAACAAGTTCTGCTACATGCTTTACATGTGATTCCTCCATGATTTTTTTAAATGCGGTTTCTTTTTTTAAAGCTTGTACATGGTTGAACAGCCCAGTTGGGCTTGCTGTAGAGAAGATACACCATCTCCTGTAATTAATGTTTGCACAAGTTTTAAAGTGTGTGTGTGTGGTGTGTGTGTGTTCATGCATTCTGTACAGTAAGTTTTGGACAGAGTCAGTCAGGCCAAGCAGACTAGGGAGTGTCCAGACCTGATCAAAGGCCTGGGCTCTGGTGTCTGTAAACAAGCGGGAGGATTTTAGTCCCGCTGGCTCCCTTCTTCAAGGCCTCCTCCACTCACTGAGCACTCTGTGTTACTCTTGGAGTCAGACTCTTAAAATAATAACTGATGGGGAACTGTGTGCTTATGATGACCAGGGTGTTTCCTATATATGAGCAGAGCCTGTCTGTCCTAACTGCTGGGCTGACTTAGTGTGTGATTACACACACACACACCAATGAGCCCTCACAACTCACATACTAACACCTGTACACACCAACTTGGAGGCCCAGATCGCCCAGTCTCCCACATCTGTGCAGAAATATTTTAAAAAGACTTTCTCACATTATTGGGTTACATTTTACAGGAAACGCCTGATATGTGCGCCTGTAGTGTACGTGTGTGTTCTCTTATTTCATCTTGGCAGAGAGAACTGTCGTCAGCCGAACCGCAAACAGAGCACTGCCTCAACCAATCAAGTGCAAAGAGGTATTTTCTCTCAACCTACAGTATTATGGCACTTATAGTATACAGTTCTAAGGAAAGATAAAATTTGGGAGGGGCCGAAAAGATCAAGAGGCAGGGAGAGAGCAGGTTAAGAGGAGGGCAAATGTGAGGGAATGAAAAGGGAGGAAGAATAAAAGAGAACAAAAGAGAATGTTCACCAATGAAAGGCACCGCAATTCCTCTCTTGAAAGGAGCTACATGTTGCATTTGACAACTCATTACCCATATTCATTGTAAGAAAAAATATAATCACTGTAAATAATCTGGATATTGCGAAAGCTTTACTGCCCTCTACATCACAGTTTGCATTGTGTGCCATTGGGTTACATTTGAAAGGATATCTGATGCAAAAAATCATTCTTGTTTAACAGCAATCAGAGCAAAATGCTGCATCCAGTTTGTGACAGGAAGCAACAAAAATATGGTCCTGATTTTATGAAACTCGAGCACTGACACCATCCCTGATAAGCCATAGGGGGTACAAATTATCTCCTTCATCTAATAGGGTTACGACAATTATAAGAAGGCTTTCAAAACAACTGCAAAAGGGATGACGTGGCTGGCGTGACGCCTGGCAACCAACCTGAGAGCAGAGTAGGAGCCCAGAGACAGTGAGGCAAAGTCTGGGTGGTAGTACAAATACACAGAGGACACACAGGTAGGCAGGATATCGATCACCCCCACTGCCACGATGCGCCCGTCCAGCCAGTACTGCTGGTGGAAGGAGCCGTAGCCCACCTCGGGCCCATCTGGAGAATATTCTGCCTGGAGAGAGGCAAAGAGAGGAAAACTGTAAGAAAAGGTGGTCCCTGGTCAAAACAACAGTAATGCTGTTGTGTATAACGTAGTTATATTGTAAAATATATATATATATATCACAGTGGAATGAGAATATGGTATTTAATGGGACTGTTTTTACTTTCTTGCAGATACCTTCTCTGTCTTATACACACACACACACCTGTATGATGGTGTATTATAACCCAAGCTTTTCCCTGCCAGGCCTCACGCATTATGTGTGGGGGTGTACAGTAGCCTCAAGTTCAGCCTGCTAATGGCTCCCAAATGTGGAGCGAGAGCAGGAGCGGGGTGGGGGGGGGTGGGGGTTGGGAGGGAGCTGGCCACAGAAACACTCCAGGAGAGGACTTTTTAATAAAAGACCCTGCATGAGCAAAATCCATTTCACCAGGCGGTGGTGGAGTGTTGCCAAGCTTTCTCCTATATGTCTGCGTCTGCTCTGTCCATGTGGCATGAAAGAATGTGGGTGTAGGTGTACAACCGCGTGCTTGAGTCTACCCCATTAATAAAACAGTTAAGTGTTTGACACACATTGCGTTTCTCATAGAGATCCACACGCTGGGTTTTTCAATCAAGTCACTTGACTGCTTTTCTCACAGAGGCTTAAGACTAGAGGCTTGGGGTTAGGGTTGAAAGTCATATTAAGCCAGGGTATTGGTGTTTGTGTGTGTGTGTGTGTGTGTGTGGGGTGTCTCTTTCTTCAGTGCACGAGTAACAGGATCCTTCTCCTTCACCAACAGTCATCTGGACCCAGTTAAGCAGCGCAGACGCTGCTAGTTATCACAACACTGAGAGAGCTAGCTAATCCATCGTGCCACTGGGCCCACACTCTGACTAAATTAAAGCTGACCAAATAGAAACAAGGCACATACACATACACAGACACACTCCCTGCAGCTCCGTGACCCCAGAGGCCTGAACATCAACTATGGGGTGCCACATTCCTCCTTAGCACCATGTAAGGTTTTCTTCAGTAGAGCTGGTAGTTTAAAAAAAAAAAAAAAAAAAAAAGATATCCCTCTAGCTCAGGCACTTGGACGCTCAGGTCTGATTACCCGTCTGACACAACGTATAGCAGAGACCATTTATCTTTTGGTGTTTGTGCGGGGGTAGTTGAGTGGGAAGGGATGATTAAATTGTCTAAATGCTGCTCCACATCAGAGGACATCTGATATGAGATAAAGCTGATGTGGGTTTGCTATACATTAGCTGCGACTGACTGGCAGGCAGGCAAAAAGGAGGGAAGAATCAAACTGAACACATATTTGGAGCTGGGGGTGTTGAAGGCTGACACATCTGGAGCAAGCACTGCACTCTATGTGGCTGTGTTTGTGTGTGTGTGTGTGTGAGGTTGGGGGAACTGTCCGTCTGTGTAAGCAGGCAGCCAGTTATTTCTTGGCACTGGTTCCCCCAGAAACACTAGAGGCTTTGTCAGAGGCCCCTCTGTGTCATTTAAAAGTTGTAAGTAAAAGGAAAGCGCGTGAGGTGTGTGTGAGTGTGTGTGAGGGAGATTTCTCTTACCCCACCCCAAGTATTCATGCTTAAGCACAATAATATGAATGTGAATGCCAGTGCAATAGAAGTAATGGCTGTCTGAGTTTGTGTGTTTGTTTATAAGTTCATACCACGTTCAAGGCTGATCTTGTCTGAGTGACCTGTGCGTCACCTCAGACGACAGCTTAATGGTTGTGTCCTTGCCACTGTGACAACAATCTAAACATTCTCTGGAACACTTCAAACCACCCCAGAGCTTCCCCTGCAGCCCCAAATCGCTCTCATATGGCCTAAATACAGGGCCGTGTGAGCAGTGTGCTTATCTTGACAAAGTAGGGAGGTGGTGGTGGTGGTGTACTGCGCGTTTGTTTTAACCTGCTGAGAGAGACTTTTACCAAATCAGAACAACTCATTATGTAAAACCGTCAAGCACTTTTCTGTGATTTTTCAGAGTTGATTGCATTTATTAAGTTGTTTATTCCAGCAAATTCCACCCAAATATAAGCCTGATCCGGCTCTAATGATGTACTGAGATGGGAGAGAAAGGAATAGACTGTACCTGAAAAGTACAGCTTACTCAGTATTAGTGCTACTAGTCTCTCTGTAGCAACAATATAAACAACTAACTGCTCGGACCTCAGGTAGAAGTTGTACCCAAATATAATGAAATAGCTTGCTGAATGAGATCATTCTGTATACTAACAAAAATGTTTGTATGAGTTTTAATATTAAACATACTTACATGATGCTGTTATGATTATCAAATCATAAAGGGCACAACATTCACTTGAAGTAATAATACTGATAACATCTCCAAACAATAAATAGAGAGTCTAACAAATTCATTCCAACTCAGTTTTATTTGTCTCATGTGTGAAATGAAACTGTCCTTCATTGCTGATGATGAGGTTTTTCCTATAATAATCTCTCAAACATTTCAAAGGACATTACTCAAAAGTCAGTAGACAAGTTCCTGGCCAAAATAATTCTGCTACATTAAAGCTTGATGTCTGATTCCTTTTAAACATTCTTTTACATGTTTTATGTGTAACATTGACTGATATGTGATGAAACTCCACATCTGATCAAAGCAGTTGTTTTGGAACACTGTTTTCCAATAACAGAATGGACAAATGCTTGGCGTGTGCTTACATAGTTTAGATGTGACAGATATTAGTTGAAGAACAAATTTTGGGAATAGCTTTAAGTTTATTCAGTGTCCTCACAACAATCAGTGAATCACACAATATATCTGAGATGAGCATGGTTTCATTTAAAAAACATTTTTTTCAGTTTAGCGGCATCTCTGTGCACTGAGCTGTTAGACCTACTGTGATTCTGCCGCTGACCAACAACAGATGTTGAACTAACTAACTAACTAACTAACATTTTAAACTCTTTCTTTCGCTCACAAACAGCAAACATACACAAAGCAAGTCCTGCAAGCAGGCTGCAGGTGTAGCATAGCCCACATCATGAGCACCCATTATTGTCAGTATGCAAAAATATAAATTTCTCCCACGCTGTAAAGGACAAAGTGCAATTTACTTCACTATTTAACTAATTTACAGAGCTGTTTTTTGGGTTACACCTGAGGCATGTACAGTGGGGTCTGTGTGTTCACTACTATGGTATGTCAGCTGGTGCATTCCCTGCTGATGTGTATCTCTGTTTCTTTACATAAAAGAAAATTCCCACTCTCTTCCTCTCAGAGAGAGAAAGAGACACAAAAAGAGAGAGAGAGCATATCACAGAAGGACAGACAGCAAGAAAGTTGGAGAGGTGTGACGATAAAAAACTTAGTGACTAATTGGCCTACACCCCTGTTAATGAGTGTTTGCCCTTTGGTTAGACACATTAGGAGGCTGTAAAGAAAAGTAAATCGAAACAGAATGAGTGCATGAACCCCACCCAGCCCATAAAACCCAGAGTTTCTCCAGCACATGCCACTTAGACTTCAACAAGGTCAACTGTAGTGACACAGACACCTGTATGACTGCTGCACATCCTATATTGCAGGTACTGATGTGCCACTGTTTATCAGACAGCACAAATGTGTTTACGCGTCTGTTTGTGCGCGTAAATGTATTTTTTATTTTTATTCTTTAAACAGAGGAATCAGTGACAGCTGATGTTAATTACCTCTGAGTTTCAGCACAAATACTCTGCAATTTTAGTGAAATGGAACTCAGCAAATAAACAAACAAGTCAGATAACCTGGGTCGTAATTAGCTGCAGTTGGATCTGTAAGTATGCTGTTTGCATACATTTGTATGAATGCAAGCTTACATGTGAGCTGATGAACCACACAGTATGCAGGTCCATGTGGTGAGTGTCTGTGTGTGTATTTTAATAGCACTCTGATTGGAGACAGATGGAGGCCAACACGCAGAGGTAGCACAGAAAGCCATGCATAATAACTCTGAAATGGAGAACATTTGGAGAGAGACAGGAGAAGACAGGGAGGGAGATCAGAGAAAGAAATAAAAACAAGTTGGGCGAGAGGAGGCCAAACGAACAGAGACGGCCCTCTAAACCAGCCTGAGAGAAGGGGACAGTGAAGGCAGGAAGATATGGGAGGCAGTGTGCCACCGTACGTGTGTGCACACGTGTGTGTATGTGTTCAGAACTGTGTAATTTAGTGTGCCTGGCCGCCAGCCTTGACGAGGTGATAAAAGCTTGTTTCCTATAAACACTAATGATGTTCATTAGTGAAGACCTGAGGGGGCCCACAGGGCAACACAGAGTGACTGTGTTTCTGTGTCTCTGTGTCAGTCAGTTTGTGTGTGTGCTCCCGGACCTCAATCCTATTAAAGTGGCTGTTATAAGTGTCCATCCTGGGTCTAATTGCTGGTGTAATTGTCTTGACCCAATAGGTCCACTGGTGTTGCTGAAGGCTGAAGCTCACCAGGCCTGCTAAGTGCTCAGTGACGCCTGGCTGCATCTACATCTTACTCAGTGACCACAGAGAATAGCAGCGCTTAACCGCGAATCCTCTTCCAGATGCCTTCATATTATAACCATCTAAAAATGTAATCACAGCAAGATTGTATTAATTAATGCACCAGGAGCTGATATCAAACTTTCCATGGTGCCTGAATAATTACTACTTTTTGCTAACATCTGTTAGGTCCCAAATTGATGCCCACGCAGCTGCCTAATCAGCCTGTAATCTGTACCACACCACACAAAGTGAAGAGCACAGGTATGTCCCGCTGTGTCAAGGCCAGAGGAGATGACTGGTCTGAAGACCTTGTGTTCAACTCAGTCGCAACGCAATCTGGACACCACATTTCACTGTTTTCCTCCCTCAACACCCCCTTTCACTTAGACAGGGCTAAATTAAAACCCCTCCAATATGAAACAAAACCCCCTTCCTGAATCCCTTAACCCCCCTCAATCCAGCTGGAGGGCTCTTGAAGAGAGAGAGCAATGGTGTTTGGGTAGGTATGTGCTGGACGAGGACATTTTTCAAATCATTATCATCATCTCCAAGACAGTAATTTCATCAGGACGACCTTCTCTTGGCCGGGGCAAATCCTTACAGGTAACACATATGGATGAATAGAGACATTTTAAAAAGGGGTTTTATTAAACTGTCAACAGGCCAAAGGAAATACATACCTCTAGTGGTGAATCGCAGAGAAATCTCCGGAACTGTGGAGGGAGGCAGAGGGGGAGAAACAGAGAGGAAAACAGTTAGTTCTCTGGGTCACTGACTTTTTGAAAAGGCATAAATGAAAACCATACACGTCTCTATTACCGTCCCATATAGTCATCCCCCACCCCAGTTTTCTCTTAACTCAGGTGTCACATATCAAATGTAGCCCCCCAGTTCACAAAGCGGCATATAAAGAAATACTGTATTTACACAAATGAAAACATTTAGCCTATCAACTGAAGCTCGCAGTCCAGGGTGGACATAGTGACAGCTTAAATAATCAGCATTGCCGATGTCAAAACAGCCCATCTCTGAACACAATTTTAAAATGCACATCCGAGATCAATTACTGGGGGACTTTATGTCTGTGGAAACATTAAATCTTTCTTCCATTCTCTCTACTATTTCCTGTGCTCCTTCTTTTTTAGCGCCGGGGTTGAGAGCAGTGTGTTTACAGACGAGCTGACTTACAGGACTGGAGGACAAACGTAGCACGCTTCCATGTTTAGGGCCAAAACCATTCTATAATGAGTACCAGCAAGGCCACAGCGGAGCAGTGATGGACAGCTTTTGGTTTACTCAGTCTGTCTCACCCCTGTGCACCGCACCACAGTTTCAAGTTCATATTTCACAAGGAAATGCTACAATCCAGCTGTGTCGTTCATTTGCAGATATGTTCAACTTTAGTTCCGCTGTCTGGTGAGCAGAACAGTTGTCTAAAATAGCACTAAAGCATCATAAACATAGGATAAAGAGGTTCCAGACAGGGCTAAATAAATAAGGAGGGAGTATGAATTATGTAAAACGGCTCATAAAATAGGAGGTTACATAATGACAGTCCTTACTAATCAATGGCAGCCATTTTTTTTCTTGTTTTCCCTAACTCCAACTAGGGTTTGACTTATATGCAGTTCTTAATGGTAATATATTGGATAAAACTGATTCAGAACGCTTTTTTTCTTAGAATGTTTTCTTGTCAGGCTGGAATATAGAAAACTAGAAATCCCCAAGAATCAATTCAATTCTTTGAGGTGGGTTAGCAGGTGGTCAAGCTATCACTGACATTATATAATTAACAGGCTAATAACAGATTTATATTTAAAGGCCTGTATTTCCCAGTATATTGGCAAACCAATATATCAGCCTAATCCGACTCTTTGCATTACTCGCTAACGAATGTAAGAATACACCAAAGCCAACGAAAATCGATACGTTTACTAGCTTCTCTGCCACTTGTGAATTAATTTCTGTCTTGGAGGCTGGTATTTGGAATAGGACCTCTCTCTCTCTCTCTCTCTCTCTCTCTCTCTCTCTCTCTCTCTCTCTCAATAAGTGGATGACTCCAACTTTTCTTCTCCATACAGCAGCTCCTAACAGCCCCATACTGGGAGGGATATCTGTCTTCCCTTCCTATTAAAACCAATTGCTCTACGACTTACTGGAAAATCCCAACAGCACACCAACATCCTCTGTTTGTGAGCGAGTGTGTCTGTGCGAAGCAGTACAGCTAGTAACAGTGATGACTACAGAAGGCACGGTTCACTGGGTGGGACAGTCCTGGCTCAGGTGCAACTCAAAAAATCCTGCCAGTAGCCTGAACTCATCCAAAAGAGTGTGGGTTTCTCCGCTTGTCTGCCACAGCTGATGTGTGCGTTGGTGACACTAATGCAGTGTTCTCCAACACGCGGGATGTTTTGGCAGAGAGGGGCTAAAGAATGATGCACCGCCGTCTGTCATTTCTATTTTACCTTTGCCTGAAGCAAACACTTTTCACTGCCTTTCAAACTCGCCCACTTGAGTTGGATTCTAGTCATAAAAATGACTAAATCCTCAAAATATTAGTTAAGTTCCAGTCAGAAAAATAAGTGAATCTATAAAATAGGAGGATGAAGCAAGATGACAGCTAGTGTATAGAACTCAAAAACAACAGAACTAAAAAACAGTGCATGCTGTTCTTGCTAAGAGGTGGTGTTGTGAGCTATAAAAGTCTCACAAACTGTACTCCCTGCAGTGCTGAATACTACAACAAGATGCAACCCACTGCCTTTAGCCTCAACTCAACCTCACACCAGGATGAAGAGGAGCAGAGGTGGAGAAACCTCTAGATGGACAGAATTCCTCAGACAAAGAACAAATACGAATGACCGTTCTCATGCTACAACTCTTATGTCATTTCAACTTTACATTTTCCTGCTTGAGACCATTAGTCCAACTGTACTTGCACAATCTTGACATGCAGTAACTGTCAAACTTTAAACTGCAGTAACAGTAGTACAATAATGGCAACTCCATGCATGCAATTATACTTATACATATTCTTTAGTTCAGATGTATTGAAATCCCAAACAGAGTATTTTGGACAAGTTTTACACTTTCCATGACCAATTTGGAGATTGTAGGGACTACATATCCCATCTTTGCTCATGCACAACAATGCTTATCAAGTTCCCCACCTGTGTAACCATGCCAGAGTGTAATTTTCCACAACTAACTTTGCAGCGACTACTGCTCTGCCAGTCAACAAATTACCAACAGCAAAGCCTCCCAATTGCTGGGAGGCACAAATGAAACTTTGTTTAAAAACCCACAAAAAAAAAAAAAAAAAAAAAAAAAAAAAAAACTAAATGGTTTACCAACAGAACAACAGCTGCAGTTATTACATGACATCATTTACAGAGACCATGCTACAACACTGGCTGCAGTGTGTGTGGAACTGAGAAGATCCAATTGACCTTGTAGTAAAATACTGTATTATTTGATTAGACAAGCTAGGGTGTGAACCTTTACGCACAAGAGCCTGTTAATGTATGCAAATGCATACTTGGATGAGTGTGTCATGATAAGTTCTAGTAGCTCCGAGCACCTCCCCTTCCTCAGTCCCTCCTCCGCCAACTTTACCAGGCACTCATCGGGGGGCTGCTGGGTAATCATACCAAGAGGAACGAGCAGTGGAGCACAGCAGCTTTCCACAATGCCTCACCCTGCTTGGCTGGGTGACGGCGCTCTCCTGGAGCCTGGCAGGGTTGACCCCTCTCTAGCCACTGACAAACAACAGACCACACGCCAGGCAGACAAACAAAAAAAACAGACAGAACTCATTCACAGACACAGACTCTGCAGGATATAGACAGTCTAATGTATAGGTACAGTTGCTCAGGCATGAAGACAGTGAGGGAACAAACATGTGAATACAATCCCAGCTTCCTCTTCGTCTTTCTAATACAACAACACATATGTCTGTAAATGGAGCCGTGTCCAGAGCTCCTCCTGGAACGTTCTCATCCACAACACATGGAGTCCATCACTTCCTCTCTAACTCTCCCTTTCTTATAGTAAACACTCATCTGTGTACGATTAGGAGGGCAAGCAGCCGTCTCAAACACACACACACACACACACACACACACACACAAGCTGTTGTGTCTTCACTCACACACATACAGTAAATATAAACACAGACATCTGCTTAAGCCTAATTGCTACTTAGACCTCTCGTCATTGTGCGTTTGACTCGCTCAAATTGCTGAACTTATATGAGCGACAAGGTGCCAGTATTCACTCTCTCACATAAAAACAAACAAACAAACAAACAATAAAAACAACCTAAATATGTTTTTTTCCTCTCTTCACCAAACTTTTTCTGACTTGGCCATTGTTTATTACAGTGTGCAGCAGAGGAGCTCCAGGAATCTAGCTGCATGCACAGATCAATGGGTGAAAAAATCTGACATAAGGGAGTGGGTCTACAATGGTTAATAAGTTGCTTATGGCAGGTTTTATTGAATCTCTCATTATTGTGCATAACCATGTTGCAAATAGCTTTAAAATAACCTGAGCCAAAATGTATTTATTCCATTTTTGCTGATAAAAATTGTTGTAATTTCTCAGCCTTTTCCCTATACCTTTCCTTCCGTTTTTTTGTCAAGGTTAAGGTCCTGGCCATCAAGAAGAGTAAATACAGATTTAACAGGATTTGTTTTCCTGAAAATGAATGCCACATGTGCAGGAACTCAGAGTCACGGCTCAGCACAACAGTTAAGACCAGTAAGTGTGAGTTAGAGTGAGTGTGTGTGTGTGTGTGCGTGCGTGCGTGCGTGCATGTGTGTGTATCTAAATAATTGCAAGTATGTGCTTCAACTCTGTCAGGAAACCATGATTGGATGTGGAAGGAATAATGTCTGGCTCCCTTCCAGTCATGGTATGACAGGAAATGCATACATCCTTAAACAAACAAAGCCATTCCCCTCTAAGACATCATACTGTCTAATGGTAGTACAATTTTGGCAGGGTAATTCAACTTGCACACACACACAATCTCTCCTATCGCTTGGCGCTGATCCAGGCTGACAGTATTCCACATTCTGTCCCTAGGTGATACTTTATTGGATTAATAAATACCTCTACAAATACTAAATGACCCAACTTCCTAGGTAGTAGCAGCAGGCATAGAATGGCACGGCCCCAAAATGTGCCATCACCACATCAACAATGTGTTTCCAATTTCTTTATGAATGCCACAGGACAATAGGGGGGCTCTGAGCTTCTGGGAAGAGAACAGGAGAGTTATCCAGGAGCTTGACGGGCAAGAAAATAAAATCAGCAGAGTTTAGTACTGTGGGCTCGCGAGTGGTTGTCACAGTAGTAAGTCCAACAATTAGAGGGAGCCATGTATAAATTGATTGCAGTTTGACGAGACAAACCAAGGAGAGCACAGTATGGCATCTCCAATTCTAGTATTAATGTGACACAACAGAAGAGGTTACTTAAGAGAGGCCGACACCCGAAGGATGGGAGCCTTGTGTGGAGGTCTATCGACCATTACAATATCTCCATGTAGCACAACAAAATGTGTGTATGTATGACTTGTACATATAATCATCTTTATTAAACCTGTCAAAATTAATATATAGTGTCTAGAGTCCAGTTATTTCTCTATACCACTCCCTGAGGTCGAGATGTCAAGGTGAATTGCAATGACTGGGCACACCTTTAAGAGTAATTGACCCAACCTTAATTCAGTTTTTTTTAAATTTTTTATATTTTTCCTCTAGTTGAACCCATCTGATACCAGTAGTTATAAACCTGAGCTGAAACTGTGCACACAAACACACGATCCCTTTAACAGAGTTAGTGTTATGGCACTAGGAAAGAATCTGCCACAGTCTGCCCAATCTGACAGCTTTTATTATTTATTAATTACCTTACTTTTACAAGCTGGAGAATTCAGTAATTTACTGAGGCCTGCTGGCAGGAGGGTGGAGGAGGAGTTTGTTTTTCCAGCCCTCAGGGACAAAAGGCCCTCTCAGGTTAGTGAGAATGTCCAGCAGTTCTGCATCCTGACTAGACTTTATTTTCTCCTCTTTTAATTATATATTAAGTGGAGAAATGGAAGTGTGTGTGTGTGTATATATATATATATATATTATAATATCATTTACAGTGTATTATATGTTTAAACTTTATGAATCTGTACTTGGTTACTGTTTCAGTTTTCCATTCCCATTCATCATTGGACAATACTTATCATTCACTGCATAAACTATTGAACTTTCTCTCTTTGTTTTATAGAGTTTACAGTTACAGCTTACGCATTCAAAGAATAACATGCAGAAAAAACATGTTAATCACTATTATTTATTGAGGACCAACAGTGTGTACACTGCTCATGTGAGTGACCATCGGACAAACTGTTGTTGATCAAGGTGCAATAATTGCGCCTTCAACAATTAACAAAGAAATTCATTTTCAAATTGGGCCACAACGAGTGATTATTTTCGTTATTAACTAAGCTCTCTACTCGATTATTCATTTAGTCTACAAAATTGGGGAAAATGCCCATTACAAATTCCCAAAGTCCAGGTTGATGTCTTTAAAGTGCTTGTTTAACCTAACCTAAAAAAATTACATTAAATGACATAAAATAGACAGAAGCTGCAAGAAGCTGGAACAAGCATGTGTAACAGTGCCCTACAAGAGGTGCGGAATAATAATCATGCAGTACCTCGCTCTCACTACATTCGCTGGGGTCATCACCATGAATGGCCATCTGGTAGCAGGCGTACAGCGCCACCGACTGCTGATAGGACGCTGTGAATTGAGGGTCCTCAAAGTTGACCGGCACTAGCCTCACCTTCAAGCACAGGGTGTGGAGGGGAAGGAGCAATAAGGTGGAGGGAGGTTTTATAAGGGTTGACAATGAATACAAGGATGGTGAGTAATTAGAAAATGAATTTAAAAAAAGAAGAGGAGGAAGCATGGGTGCTTTGTAGGAATAAACAATGCAGGATTCAACAATAGAGGTTTCAAACAATGTTATACAAGTGCTTTGGCATCTTAGGGCTCACATCAGTCTCCTAGTCCTCGAGGCAAGCTGGTAACATAGCAGGTCTGTTTTGAGTTTGAAACTTGATTAAGTGATTTTATCAGATTGTTGCACAAAAAGGAGAAATGAATACAAGAAAACAATGGGATTCTAGGAGACTGAAACTGTGTTTTTAAAATAAAAAGATGTCGGGCAACTTGAAGATGAGGCTAGTGCACTGCCCAGCTTTCACCACAGATCGCACGGAGTGGATTGGTAAATCAAGATACAACACTGTCAGTGCGTGGAAGCAGCAGAAATCCCAAACTGTGTCTGAATGGATCATCTCAGCCAGACACATACAGACTCTTCCAACCCTACAGACTCCTCTCAAGAAGGTAAACAAGGTTGAACATACACACGCACATTACCACTGCTTACTGCTAAACTGAAATGATTCCAGTTCAGACATAGGGAACTATCGTGAGGGTAGGGTAATGGGGGGGCACAGACGAGGTAAATGTGTGAAGGTCGAGGGGGTTCAGCTGACGAACTGCCCCCCCAAAACTGGAACAGCTCAAGACTAACGACCCGGCTGGCCAACCGAGGGCCAACTCAGACACCTGGAGAAACACTGCTCTCAACCATAGCGTATGGAAACATTTTCCCCTCCATTTCCTCTCCCTTTGACTCTCGCTCTTATACACATACACTCTCTTTAATACTAACATGTTGATTCACTTCTTTTCATTCATACAGACATTTTGGGTCCCACCCCCGGTGCTTCAACTGTCTTTCTATTTCCAGAGAGTGCTGTTGCGCAAAATTAGTTATCAATTACAATCTATACAGTCTCATAGAGTTTGAAATTATCTACAGCACAGTCCTGATTTTGATTTGAACCTATTAGATTAGTCAAACCCTCGAAAAAGGTAAGAAAAGATGTAAACAATACCCACTACATACTTCTAAGTGCAAAACTTCATAATAATTTATTGTTACTCAATATTAATTAATCATTAATAATAAACAGAGATATTGTGTAAATACTACTACCTGTGTTGCATTTTGTTTCAAATATGAAATCACATCCAGCACTTACAATAAAGAAATTATTGAAGCAATGATACATTTTAGTCTATTATATGATTAAAAAAACAAAAAAAAGGACCAATATGGCATAATCATAAGCGTTTAGAATAAGATAAAATCCTTTTGATGCCTCTGTAGGTACCCAACCTTGTTGACCCTCTGTCTCCCTCCCTGGGTACCCCTAGAGCAGGTTGACCTATGCCCCCCACCCTCTGACCTGGCTCTCGGAGGGTTTGTCAGGAGGGTCCTTGTGAATGGCCATCTGGTAGAGTTTGTACACCTGGTAGGAGGCGTCGAAAGAGGCTTTGAACTGCGGGCTAGAGGGATTGGAGCGCACTAGCCTCACCTTCAAAAAGAATACGGGCAAGACAAAGGTTAACATCAAAATGGAGAAAAGCACCGGTAATAACACAAGTGGTGATTAAAATCCTTAAAAGGGAATTATTACAAATCAAAGAGAGAAAAATAGTGAAAAGAGTGAAAGGAGAGAGACTGACACAAGGTGAGAGAGACTGACACAAACACACCCTCTCTAGGCTTTCTAAAGATTTTAAACCATTTTACCAATAAAATGAAACAAATGTCCTGTTTCAAAGTTGTTGTTCTTGTTAAGTAGTAAAAGGTAAATGTAAATGGTCTTGTTTTCACCAATAACAGCTATTGTTCACCATAGCTGTAGACAAGAACAATACAAAGAGGGTGTGTTATGTGCATCTCCATCATGACTAAGGGTGCCCCCGAATTGTCGACTATTTGACGATTTGATCTAAGGAGCCTGATTTGACTTTCCAATCTCACAGTCGCAGTGGCGTGAAAATGTGGTTATGGGACAAAAGATCAATCCGTTCTGGCTATATGTGGGTGCTGAATGCCTGATTTACATACAATGCTTGGTTTCTCCCAGTAAATCATAATATAGAGCCCATTTTGGTATAAATATCAGCTTCTTAATCATACTGTTAATAAGAATTTAAAATGTGGCGTCCCGCCATCGGGGGGACGATAGAAAATGTGTTTGGTACGAACAAACATCTTCCCCAGGACGAAAGGGATTTTGGCATGTATGTATGTATGTATGTATGTATGTATGTATAACTATCGCTAAGCAAATGACAAACTGAACCGAGCGCCATGGAGAGCGTCTGTTACTATAGTTACTATGGTTACAGATTATAGTTAAAGATTCTGAAATGTTCCCGTGGTACCGGCCCATCTATCCCCTTAGTCACAAACGGCTTGCTGACAGGAGCTTGCGAATCTGTTGCGCTGGTTAAACATTACAGCATCGCATCACCATCATTTTAATGCCGTTTTTATTATGCCACTAACAACTAACAACTATAGATGATAATAACGAAGTAATAAACAACATTTTGATTTTAGGACAGTTAACACTGTCTTTTTTGGGGGACGGATGCACCCACAGCATCAGATTGAAGACAGCTACATAATTCAACGATCCGTCGACGACAGTCAAGACTTAACCGATCAGATTTGACAAGGAACATTTTTAGTCGGGGACACCCTTAACTGTGACACGATAATGGCAGGTGTTAGTCAAAATAACAAAGAATGTAACATGCATTTGCTGTGAAAGAAAACTCATAAGTACATGTATTAGGTCCTCAAAAAGAAGAAATAATCATTAGCCAATTTTTTTCCTCATATAGTGCATATGAGCCCATTTCCAGTGCTTCACCATGTCATCTGAGACTCAAGTTTTGTTCTTGATCCTGATCAAACCAAACAGAAATTAGAATGAGCAGAGCCTTTTTACTTCATTCATGTTTGAATGAACAGGCGTTTTAGATTAAGTTAAACTCATCAGCTTTTTTTTGTCTTCTTTTCTCCTTTTGTTGCTTTTTATGTTATTCTTCTTGGTACTTTTTGATGACTTGTCGTGTGTCTACATTTGTGTCTAGTAGAGTCAGACCGATATATCAGCCGATAGTATATACAATCCATACATACACATGAAAGATGCATACTTTATAAAATGCATTTTTGTACTGCTATAAATCAGTCTCTGAACTTTCACATCCACTGGCCCATTTAATTAACCATCTCTTCATTTGGAAGCTTTTGTTGGCAACAGAGGCAAATGAATCCCCTGGACGCACAGGATAGAGGAATTGAACCAGGGGTTTGTTTGAGTTGGAACTAAGTGGGTTTCTCTCATATGACCACTTGGCATCTACATCCTTTAGTCAAACAGAGACGTTGGGCCTCTTACATAAAAGGACAATGCTGAAGTTCGGCCTTTTTTAATTTTGTTCTAAATCTAGAGATATATTTTGATAGGCTGAAATCCTTTTGGTGAACCAACACTGCGGCAGATAGTGGACAACATGGAAATTAAATTTTAACAATTCTCATAACAGCCTTGAAATTTAACACCAACAGTCTGATTCTTGACCGCTTTAAGAATGTTCAAATAAAGCCACATAATACTAGTGGCTTATGTTTAACTTCAATTAAAATTAAATATCATAGTTTTTCAAAGCTTAAACTGAAAGATATGTTGCTCTGAACCTGGATCTTCAAGGCCTTACAGTTCACCGTCATAAAGCAATATAATAGAAGGGACAAGCGATTGCTGAACGGTTGCATGTCAGCAATAGGAGATTTAGAAGAAAACGCTCTGAGAAAAGTGTGGCGATTCTTGAGGGGAATAGTGATGGCATAATGAATAGGCTGAACAGTTCCACACTTTCCTGAGGTGCCTGAGGGGCTCTGAATCACGTTCTCACACTGACCCCTGGTGGTGGCTAAAGGAACCACAGCTACAATAAGGGCCGGGACAAGGGTAACTAATGGAGTGCACATACGGTACGTCTGAACTACTCTTCCCTGTCACTGTGACTTATGTCTTGGCTATGCATTTAAAATTACTTCAAAAGGAATAAGCTCCCTCCAAGGTCACAGATGCACAGAGAGAAGCGTCAACTGAACAGTTTCCCAGTAAGCGAAGGTGAGCCTTTAAGAATATCAAAGCAAAGACATGCTTAGTCACCAAATGTCTGCTTCCATTTCCTGTTTATATTTATTCCCAAAAAAGACTTAGCATCAGATAGATTCACTAAACTGCTTATCATCCAAATTGTCCTTTAGCCCAAATCTATTGCAGCCTAGCCACATGTAATAAACAGGTAAATGGGTCAAATAGAAGCATCTCTCAATTATTTGACTTGTAAAATACATAATTAACCTTCCTTTGCAAAAGGATGACCTTGTGTTCATGCCCACTTAGGGAAATGTAACGATAATTGCAGGCAAACAATTTAATCCAATTGAAAAGAGCTGACTGGGAGGAGGTCTTGCCGGTCTAGTCTCAGGGGGTATATATACAAGAGACAGACACTGCCTGGTTCATCACTGCATCTGGCTCAAATCTTGGTCAAGACCAAGAATGACGTTACTCTACCAACCTCAGCTTGAGGCCTGCGCCAGGGATCTTTCTACATCGTTCTGCCCCCTGCCAAAAGTTCATTTCCATGTCCTCTCATACTGGCTGAGCTGGGAGCTGTGGTTTGAATGTCATCAGCAGGGTAACGCGACCCAGTTTGTGTGGTGTGCCTGTCATTTGGTTGAATTTCGAACTAGGAAGAGGTGGTTTTTCCACTCTGCTCTGGCCAGCTATCCTCTCTGCACACATAAACACATGGTGAAGTCACTGGAGCTAGGGAAGAGGGCTCTATGAAACAAAAGTTTCAAGCTAACTGAATCCAAACATTATGGAGACAGAGAGCTCAACCAAAAATACTATTTCTTAATGATACCTGGAATCAATACAATAGGCTAATGTTTATTCCAAATCACATAAAAAGAGAAAAGGCAGTGCCTACTCTATATTTCTGCTCACCTCAAGGCAATGAGAAGAGTTGTCAGGCAATGACTCACTGATGAAATCTTCCAGGGGTTTGGGTTGGTTGTTCTGGGTGGGAGCGGGTGGGGAAGGGGAGACAACGGGAGGGACCCCATCAGCGTCGTGTCTCTTCTGCTCTTTCTGAAGACGTCGCTCTTTCCTTAAGTCTTTGGCCTTCCGACACGGAGGCCGGCTAGCATCAGCTCCCACCCCTGCACCCCAGAGAAAAGAGAGAGGTGGGGGAGAATGCAAAGGTGCTGGTTAGATGGGGTGCCACAAAAACACCATTCTTAATCTTTTTATTCATTCGCAGTTGAGAATGAATCGAATCGAAGAAAAAGAGGCAGATATAAGTAATAACTCGATTACTCCTTTTTGGATGTGGATAACAAATTTTGCTGTATTTGCTGCCTTTAGAATAAGACATAACACAAAAGAAACTGGTATTAAAATTTTGGGCAGATTTTGAGAGTGTTAAACTATGTTTCAGATGGATTTTTCCCTGCCCCTCTGGGCAAACGGGCCGCCATGTTTACTTTAGCGTACCCCCTGCCAAAGAAGCCAGTCTCAACAGAGAGCCCTGTGGAAGTAATTTTCTTGTTTCCCTGCTTCAATAGCTTTTACATTACATCTTTACTTACGAGGCTATAAAACAATATCTGTCTGTGTTAGTTAAGCCCGAGTGGTTAGCATTTAGCTAGTTTTTTTGTTTGTTTGTTTGTTTTTTACAATGACAGTGACAAAGATAACAGATCTTGGTTAGCTGAGGTTGTAAAAACAGAACACACACTCATACACTTTCTCGTTTTTCTCTCTCAACAAGACCAGCATTCTCTGAAGCAACTGAATCTCTCCCTGATTCCCTCTCTCTGTCCCCCTTCTCATCCTCCTTCTTCTTCTTCTGTTCCTCCTCCTCCTCCGCCACCACCACCTCCTGGGCTCTTGCCAAGCCCTCCAGCTCTCTGGGCATCCCATGTCAACAGTTTACACGCCCACATCCTGTTTGGAGCAATAAGGAAACGAAAGCCATTTCCTGCTTGTCCCATTGCCAGCCGCCACCATCAGCTCACTTATTAACTTTCCCCTCTGTCGACGTCACAAAGAAGAGAGGGACGCCTGGTCCTGACAAGGGGAGAGGGAAACTCTGGCACTGGCCAAAGTTCACTGGCAGCGTTCAGCTTCAGCTGGAGTCAGCTGACTTCAGCTACTTTTTCTACTGTAAGCTACAGCTTCTGTCCAATGAATAGTAAAAATGAGGCAGCAGGAAGTTTATGCAGATTCAGGCTTCCATTTCATGATTTATCTTAAAATCATAACTTATAATTTCAAATGCTTAGGGTGAGCTAAAAACTTGAAGACCACAACAGCAGCAAAGTAAAACTAAATTTCAATCCAGTTGTGACTGAGTTTTGCATCACTAACTGCACTAACTTTCTTTCAGATTATCACACGAATTACCAGACGGAAAATGACCTGGTCCTTGTATCATCTCAATGTCCCTGTTTGCTGCATAGGCCTTACTGTCCAAATGACTGGAGGCACTAAAAGAGAGAAGCACTTCTGAGCAAGCCCTCTGCTATAAACATACAACCCTGGGAGTTATAGCGTAGTCAAATGTTTTCCCTCTGTCAGAATAAACACAGCAAGGTCGAAGCAGAATGGTCACAGAGACACCACTGTGTTCATCCCACGGATTACACCACAAACACATTAACCTTTCTCCGTGCCTTTCTTCCCTCTAATGACACTCACGCCTCTCTCTCGCTTTTCTCTCTCTCTCATGCACAGGCACGGGTACTCCTGAGGACAGCATATGCAGCCGTGGTGAAGATAAAGGCTGACAGATCAGTTCCTGTGGAAGACAGATGCTCCTTCTCCAGCAGTAAGCACTTCATAAAAGCTGTGACACTCTCCCTCCCCGCTTCCCCAAACACACATACGACTCAGCCTGAACTGTCTAGAATTGTGACATACCGCTTTCTTGCATGTAAACATGTAAAGACACAAAATTAATTTACTGTGGGAGGAGAATGCTGTTATCTGCAAGGAGCCACCGAAATATTAACATGGGGGAATTCATAAATATTTCATAGGAGTTATATTCTGGGAAACTGCGCTGTGTACCACTTTCTGTTAACTCTGCCTACTTAAAAGACACTTTACTGCTTCCTACGATATACTGATTCCTGCTTCTAACAAACCAATAAATTATCAACCATCATGCCATTTTAACTAACCTGATAATCTTCACAGGCACATTGATGAAACCTTTTCTTTGATGCAGATGGTGTTAAGCCTAACTTGCCTAAACCTTGCCCTAGTAAATGACTTCACTCTGTAATGCAATAATTTTAAGTCAGTATTGACAGTTTGTTCACAATATTGCAAAAAATAGCCCTTAAGAGCAATCAAAACAGTTTCAGCTTACTTCTCAATACTGACTAGCTCCCTGGACTACACTGCAACGCAGTCTTCTGAATTGATAAAAGACTTAGTGGAATACAAATATATGTATGAAAGTTTCACTACTTGTGATGCCCTAAATGCAGATCCTAGCACAGCTTTGCAAAACATTGCATACTGTGTGTACTTCTGTATCTATTTACCTCTGGCTCTGCATACACTCTATGGCAGATGGGGAGCCATGTTTTCTCAAGCTAGAACTGGAACCTGCCCAAAGCTATAAAGTGCTCCAGTCATAAAGCTACAGGAAAGATAGGTCCAGGTGTTTTCTGTTGGAGGTGAACAAGGGGGAGTGGAGAACCACTAGCCCAACATAGTAAATCCTCTTTACTTCCTCTCTGCTAGCCTCCTGAAAAGGCTTGTTAAGTCTGACAGTCTGAGGAAGAACAGCGTGTTGCTGACACAGGTGTAAAAGCAGAGGAACACTGGCACTGCTCAGAGTATATGTTTATGTCTTCATCTGGATCGACCTGTGCCAATACCAAGCTTTCCTGATCCAATGTACGTCCTTCCCTTATGATTAATGAGACTGGGGCCTCTTCTCATTAGATGTTTAAGAGGAAAGAAAGTGGTTGAGGCCTGAAACATATACAGTTATTAGAAGTGCTGCTTCCTGTGTAATAGGAGTTGATTATCTCTTCACTGTGAGTGTTATTTATTCATTACACTGAGTTGGCTGTGAGGATATCCTGTACTGATGAGTAAGGAGGAGAACGTGACAGATAAGCGCAAACCAGACACACTCCTGAAAAACACAGAAAGAAACAGCAGCCTAATTCACCAAGCTGCTGCACAGTGGAGTCTATTACAGGGTGAGCAGTGACACCCTCTGGCAAGCACTGGTGCTGTATCTACTGTAGAACACCACATTGGCAGCAAACAACTTTTTGAGAGACATAAATTACAATAGGAAGAAAGAGATGCCAATAACTACTGAGAACAAGAAACTGTGTGGAATCAGGGTGGGAAAGAAAAATGTCACACATTAAATATAGGAGAATTTATTGTGCTTCTTAAAGCAGATAACCAATCATCATTCAGGGGTCCCGCGTAAAGCCCGACTGGCTAGTTGAATAGTTTAAGTAACAACTCGCCATAACTTTATAATTTCCCACAGCCCAACAACATTTATTGTAATTGTCCAATAATAATAATATAATAATCATCCAAAACCCAAAGATATTCAGTTTATTATCAAATTTGAGTAACAAAAGCATAAAATTCCCACATTTGAGAAGCTGACCCTAATAAATATTTGGCATTTTTGCTAGAAAATGACTGAAAAGATTAAGTGATTATCAAAATAGTTGGCAATACATTTTTTTTTTTGATCAACCAGTCGTTGCAGCTTTAGACTTCGAGTTCATGTTCTTTTTAAATTAGTTAATTAATTAGTTGCTAGTTAAATAAGCAGAAACACACTAAGAGTTGTCCTGATAAAGGAAAATAATGTGCTGCATAATAATGTAACTAATATTTCATTACACTATTTTTAGTAAAGGAAAGTACAACACTGGTTGTTGAGTATTATCGCCCATTTGAAAGGGAATACGATTTCTTACCTGGTTTAGGAGCTGTGGCTGCTGTTCTCTCATCCTGGACAGACTCTGGATCTTTAATTGAGGTTTCTGAGCCAGTAGGCTCCGCTACCTCCTTCTGAACTTCTGTGATAGCGGGACACTCTGCAACTTCCTTCTGAATGTCTGTGATGGCAGCACACTTCACTTCTGAGTGACAGACTTTACTCGGTTCCCGTGGACCAGCTTCCTCACACACAGAGTCCATTGGCTCCCCTACAAGGCACAAAATCAAAGTTGCTGCCACCAGATAATGTGTTCTACAGAGCCACAGTATGAACACTGTTTTGAGTTTGTGCCCATCTCTAACTGCAGTTTCAACCATGCTCTCTGATGCATATGCAGTCCAATAGCTCAATAGTGTTGCCTGCTGAGAGTTGACTGACTGCTGTCTTTTTACTTTTTTCATGCTTGTACTGTATACTTACACAGAAAAACTTATCAGACCATGCACATGCATTAACAACTATTATAAAAAAATAAATATACTCTCACCATCATCCTGTCCTTTTGGTAATTCCCCATTGGAAAGGAATTTGGTCATCTTCTTCAGGATTTTCTTGTGGGATTTGGAAGGCTGGAATTTCGGTGCATGACATCTTGACAGACAGCACAAAGGTAAAGGTTTGGTTAGAACAACATATATTTGTATATATTTCTGCTGTTGTGCAAATGTTAAATGGGTGATTTAACACATCCATCAAACTACCATGTGTCATCCTCATGTGTTCTGTGTTTTTGTGGTCTGGACAGTTGTAAAGTTATCATAAGCATGAATCATAGGAAAAACTTGTGATGGGAAAAATATTATTACCTGATGGTATACTGTGGACAGCATGTCTTGTTCATTATGGGCTTATAGACATATTTCCCACTTCTGAAAAGGAAAGAATGGATAACCTTAACCAAAATACATTATCAATGATTTGAAGAATCCAAAATGACAATTCTTTAACTATAATACTGAGAAAATGAGAAAAGTCCATATGTAAGTAGGCAGGGGTTGCGTGATGGTAGGAGACAGCTATTCACCTTCTCCATCCTCGGTCTATGAGGTCCTGGTAGTCCTGTACAGTCATGGTGTGAGACCACATCCCTGGAGAAAACAAAAGGAACATCATTACAGTAAAGACATTTAATTGATTTCATATGATTTTATACAATGTTTTTCAAATGGAAAGGAACATTCATCAGAGCACGCTGTCTAATGTCTAACTTGAAGGAATTTATATTACAAACAGGCAGAAAAGGGTTTTGGCTCTTTTCAAAACAGAATGAAATAAAACTCAATTAAAGCATAAAGAGACAATTATAAATATACATTTTTTTAGCCTGAAATAGGAGGCGTGTATACAAGTAAGGAGTGGTTTGTCAACAAGCTGCTCACAGAGTCTGGCCCACATTTTTGCGTCCCCAAAGTACATTCCCACAGTCCTTTAAGCCCCCAATGGTCACATACAAATGTATCCATAGCAGCTTGGATTCTACTTCCCAGAACTGAGGCCTGAGCTCCCAGTTTCAACTCCTGACCTTCTCCTCTGCAACCATATACAGTTTGCACGCACGCAGACGCACACACCAAAACTAAATCTCTATGACAAGACCACTATCCGTTTACATCAATAACAACGGAGGGAATTCACTGTATACCAGTTCACACAACACACACTAAGTTTGCAACTGAGTATAATGTTCATGTCCCAGGGGAATGGTGTTTAGCCAGAGTCCACAGAGGAGACGACACAGTGTGACCCAACGGAGCGACACTACAGCACTGAAGCAAAAACTTTCAAAAGCAAATAAATTTTGGAGACGGCAGGGCCAATCAAAAGCCAAATAGCTGTCAGCGAAAAAGCCTGATAACTAGTTAACTAGCAGGAAATCAGAAGTTTAAAAAGGTTATAGTTCTAGACTACAAATGATTCATACCACGTGAGCTTGATGCGAGTGCAACAGCTGCCATCAGCATGGCACAACAGGAGTGTCTTTCCATTGTTCACACCTGATCCATTTTGCAGCCTCCACTGAGGCATGACAGACACAGTAACACAGAGGAGGGCAGATGTTGTGCTCTCCGTGGTGTGAGGTCGCATTTGCTTTGCATGCAACAAGACTGCTGATAATATCACTGCACCAATCACATAGAAGATAAACATTATTTTATTGAGCATCTGCATGGAAAAGTTTCCAATACAACAGAAAACACTCCTCATTTATATGTTAATCACTCAGATGATATATAGACTGTTTCATGTCTTCCTAGGAAAAAACAAGAACTACGGTAAAAATATAACATGACAAGTTTTAGAGGAAGAAGAAATTAGGAAAGCCTGAACATAATCAAATAGACCTTGTGGGCTGAAATAATAGGTTCACTTATATAGTTGTAAGTCTAGTGCCCTTTCATTTAACTGTATCCCCACAAGGAACCTCTAAGCTTTTAAATCACTCACTGCGACTTGAATAAAAGTCTTCCTCCCCAGAACCTGCCATGCCAACGTGATGTAACATAATCCAGTTTACCACTCTTATCTTCGTTAAGACCACAACTCTTGTCTGCAGGCTCTGAGCCCAATCACTCATTTGACTGCATTAGGAACTGCCTGAACCCTAATTATAGTCAACCTGTCTGGCCCCTGCACATTTCCACTGACTGAAAATACTCTGTCCCACACAGAAAATCCCTTCCTATCTTCTTACACAGCTTTTTTATAGCTCTGTATCAAAGTTAGCACTTCTAAAAATGCAAGGTACATTAACCCTGGTTGTCTTTAAATAACAGCCTCTCAACATACAGGATCAAAAGCATCTTTTAGTAGCTTTTAAGCTCTGCTCAATTGTCTCCTTTCACTTTCAAGAGAACATTTATAAACCTTCATGGCACGTGACTGTGTGATCTGTGTCACTCTTCCTGTGAACTGATTCATGGTAGGACTGTTCCTGGCACTGCAGGATTTATTGTGGGCTGATGAAACTCTACACTGAATGAACCTAATATACCAAGTCTTAGGAATTTTCCAGATTTTTTACTCGTCCGCAGTGATGACCAAATGTCAAACGGACCTTTTTTTTTTTTTTTTCCATCATAAAAGTTATGTGGTTATGCAAGTCTGACATGTATTTGAACAACTTCCAGACAGACAATTTTGTTGTTTCCACTTCATTTGTGATTGGGTATTTGAAGTGGTGTGATAAGTAAAAAGTGGTGGCATGACATATGAAAATGATGCTTTGTGAAGTTTAGGAGAAACTATTAACATAAACTGGCATAATCAGATGCTTGATCCACTGGCTGTTTTTGTGTCCTTGTGTTTATTTACATTGCATTACATTACATCCCTTTCAACAAACCAATTCAGGGTTCACTTGGAAGTGATCCTAGTCCACCGATCACAACTGGATCAGGGAGAGAGGATTCCCACTGCAGCTGGACAGAGAGGTTTCTCATCTACTTAAAACTGAACAAAGGCTAAAAACACTTTGGCCTGCACTTGAACTACATAACTCATTAATTGTACCACCACGTTTTTATCCCAGATGATGCCGCCACAGTAACAAAGCTGCACTTTGTTGAGATCACACACAGTTCATGTAGTAAACACACACCATCTTCTGTTTCAGCATGTTGTGAAGTCAGCCCTAGATTTGGTCTGATGTTTATGATCCCCTCATTTTCTATTACAACACAAACTGACTGTTACACCTGTGAAAAACGTGTGACTGCAGCTCCTGCACCGCCCGGGAGGATTTACAGGCTGT
The DNA here is from genome assembly GCA_031216445.1 of Lateolabrax maculatus. Taxonomy (NCBI): domain Eukaryota; kingdom Metazoa; phylum Chordata; class Actinopteri; order Acropomatiformes; family Lateolabracidae; genus Lateolabrax; species Lateolabrax maculatus. The sequence goes on along the minus strand of CM062209.1, from coordinate 18,284,804 downwards.
CGGCGGTGTGAAACCAGAAACCCGCTGTGCTCGGACTCCCCGTTACATCTCAAAGCACACCCTGCCTTCCTGCATCCCGTCTCACCTGACCCGCACGGGCCTGCAGCACGGCGCCGACAGACAGGATGAGCGACAGACAGCTGCACGCAGCCCGTCCTGCCCTGTTAGCCGGAGGCTGGCGGGGACGGTAACAAGTGTCCTCCAAAGACGCCCAAACGCTGCGGCGTTAGTCCCGCGTGAAACACCGTTTCCCAGCGGATCGGTAACTCAACACCAGCCCCGGTCCTGCTTCACCAACCCGGCTCATTCCCCCCCCCCCACGACCTTTTTTTTTTTAGTTTCCGACGATGAGAGAGCTGGGCTTGTGAGATGCTAAAGGCTAAAAACAAGAAAAAGGCCGAGTGAAAACCTAAACGCAGCTCCCATCACGTTAGACGAGGGCTCGGTAAGGCGCGGAGGGTGCGCTGACCTCTCGGTGCGAGTCGAGGAGCCGCGGGCGCAGCAAACTCACACGCACCGACGGCGCCGACGGCACCGACGCCGACATTAGCTTGCCGCTTAGCCCGAGCCGGCTTCAGCGACACGGAGCCGCCGCCGCCGCGCGCCTCCCGCCGCTTCGTCGGCCGGACACTCACCGTGGGAAAAGTTGCCCTTTTCATTTTTGCAGTAACCGCAGCGGTAGCCCTCGTCCCCGCCGAAGTACTCCACGATGGTGTAAGGCTTGTTTCCTGCCATCTTCGGCGCCGAGGCAGGTGACAGCGGAGTCTGTCCGGTGACCGGGCCGGCCGCGTGCACGTCACCGGTGCTGCGTTGAGGAGCAGTGGGACATTTGACTTGCCGGCGCGCTCCGGTTCAGATGGACACTTGTTGATGCTTTTTAGATTTTTACCAGAAAGTGTAAACTTACTGCTCCAAGAAAAAGGGTACAATCTGCACACTTGTCTGGTTTTTAAACAAATGTTTTCGGGGGACTTCAGCTCGTGCTCTGTACGGGATTATATAGAGATCCCTCTCAGGAGACAGTCGTTTTCTTTTTATCTGCACAGACTGTATGATCATGTCCTGTTGCTGCTAGTCAAAGAAACTTACTTTAATATAGTAACAGCAGTTGACCCTGTTAGCGCTTTTCTACACAAAAGATTTGGATTAAAAGTGGATCCATACTACTCTATGTGAAAAGTGCCTTGAGATCACGTTTGTTATGATCTGTCGCTATACAAATAAAATTGACTTGACTCGCATTGACCATTTCTTTTTAAAATTTCATATGATAATTTGTTTGGGTTTGATATTCATAATTGGTTGTCATTACAAATGGACAACCTACCATAATTTACTTACAGAATTTATTTTATGGAAAAATTGGATGCAAACATTTCTGATAGTTAATCTTATGATTATTTGGGGTAAATATCATATTCATACTTGCAAGTGGAAAAGCAATACTCATTGATTGATCAATACAATGAGTCATTGAAATATATGGAAGAAATAAAATGTGAATCTATATATCGGTCCCTGCTTTTTTATGTCTCTTACCTTGCTCTTTTGTGCTCTTCATCTGTTTACCCGTTTCTTTTTTTATACAGATTTACAGTATAACATCTCTATTGTTTGGTCTTTGATTTTTCAATTGTTGTTATGTTGGTTTAATTAGAATTTGTGAATCTTCAAGAACAAAATAAACACTGTATTATTTACATATGTCTTCAATCATCGTGCAGTGCTGAAAATTAGCAATTTTGTTCCCCTTGAAAATAAGTGTAAGGGTAGCAAATATTTAAGATTATCACAGTCCTAAAAGAGTAATTATTAAGTAATACAATGTTTGCATTATTGAATATTTAAAAACTCAGTTACCTTGATAAAACTGTAATAACTTACATCAGCCTATTCACTAAATGCATTTGTAAACTGAGGACATTACTGTATGATGAAGATCTTTCAGAACCAGTCTGAGACGGATAAAACACATCATAATGGGTTAAGAACTGTACAGCATATTTATTAAATCTGTGCAAAGAGGAAAGACAGCAAAATAAATCTAACCAAGATCCTGCACAAACACCACTTACAGTAAATTACAAAAAGACCAAGGGAGAGTTTGTACGTAGAAAAATAAGTTAGAAAATCAATGCTGGGCCAATGATTTCGTTTTTCTGCCGCCATAAAAATGTCCTTACAGAGGAAAAAGCTTTGTCTGAGTATATTTTATGTTTCAGCCATCAGTCACATAATCATCCTGGAACCAGTTTATTATTATTTTTTTACCATACTACATTTCCCTCACATCAGTCATGTAACAGTATCATATAATTTTCTCAGGAGATCTATGTAAAAAAAAAAAAACAGATTCACAGGTTTATGCACAGGTTCACAACACCAGGAACGTACTTGTCCAGTAAAGTAGCCTCTGTTCTGTCCTGCACCAACATAATGGATTTATACAGGTGATGAAGCAGCCGCTAAAAAGTTGAAGTGCTACTGGCAGTCACAAACCTTTAAATAAACTCTGTAGTCTGTTATCTTGACTCCTGTTGGTGGCTCTTTGGTTGGGCACCTAACTTAAGATCCCCTGGGGGACAGGGAGGTTTTCATGAAGGTATTTCATACTGCCTTGCTCAGAGAAGTCAGCCACAGTGTGCCCTTCCCCTCGAAGGACCCATTTGGTGGTCAGAAGCCCCTCCAAACCCACTGGACCTCTGGCATGTATCCGTGCCGTACTGATACCCACCTCGGCCCCTGCGAAAGAAGTAAAATTAACTCTTTTGCCCCATTTTCAAGACACTGGTAGGTTAAATCAACTTACAAAATTATCATATAGCATTCAGAAGTAAAACCATGGCTGACAATGTACATACCGAGGCCAAAGCGGTAGCCATCGGCAAAGCGGGAGCTGGAGTTCCAAAATACACAGGCGCTGTCCACCTGCTGCAGAAACTGTTCAGCTGTCTCTTCATTTTCTGTAATAATGACATCAGTGTGGGAGCTGCCGTATTTGTGGATGTGGTCCACAGCATCCTGCATGCTGTCTACCACCTCAATGCAGCACTCCAGGTCTCCATACTCTGTCCTCAGAGATTTCACCTCGGACGGGCTGAAAGTTAAATAGGATGCAAACCGGGGGCCTGCATGGATCTTCACCTGAGAGAAAGCAATGGCACAATGATTTATTAACAGAATAATGTAATAATCAATCAAAAGATAAAATTGTACCTTATTGACCTGAAATAAATGCAACTGTCTCTCCAGAAAGTTTGTTTCTGGAGCTCAAATCTTATAGATGTTGTGTGAAATACTTGTGATACTAGTGTCAGTGCATGTTTCTTACATGTTCTATTCTCAGCATATCAATGATCTGGTCAAATATAGGAGTTCGCAGCAAATCTCTGTGAATAAGGAGGGTCTCCATGGCATTGCAGGCCGCAGGGTAGTCACATTTGGAGTCTCTGACTAGAATGAAACATAAGTTAGTACATGTATATTCATTCAACAGTTCTGGGTTACTCCAACAAATTAATAACCAAAACTCTTGGGCAACATGTAAAATAATATCAATTACAACAGCTAGGCGGAGTTGTTAAACATATGAAAACTTCTACAACATGCAAAACACTGTGACCAAACCATATCAGAACTGGATACAACAACAAAAAAGCTACACACATGAACCACATACCAACATCAATAGCTTTGTCTATGCTGGCTTCGTTGTCTATGTAGACGTGGCAGACGCCCTCGCTATGGCCCAGTACAGGAATACCCTTAGCTGCCCTTTGGATGTCCCGGACCAGCTGGGATGAGCCCCTTGGAATGATCAGGTCGATCAACTTGTCTAGTCTGCACAGATCCTCAACTTCTTCACGTGTGCTTACCTACATGTCAAGGTAAATTTGAGCATATCATAGAATATCTGAGTTAATGTTGTATTCATGTAAAACCTGACACTGGGATTAGTTAACGCAATGCTTTCAGTTTTACCAGTTGAATGGCATCTGACACTCCATGAATGGAAAGTGCTTCCTGAGTGAGTTGATGTAGAATTTTATTGGTGTTCGAAGCTTCTTTACCCCCCTTCAGCAGCAAAGCATTTCCACTGGCAATAGCCAGAGCTGACACCTGAAACACAAAAGGCTCACTTTCAGTGACAAAGACTTAAAAAGGTCTCCCAGGCCAGCAGCTGATGGTGATTGAGTCTATGGGCTGAGCGTTGGGGTTGACTGACCTGAGGGAGACAATCAGGGCGTGACTCAAAGATGACCAGCAGGACGCCGATGGGGACAGTGATCTGTTCCAGCTCAAGGTTGTTGGCCACCCTGGTCCTCCTCAGGACCCGACCCACGCTATCCCTGGAGGACACAGCAAGCTGACGGAGGCCAATGGCAAGGCTGTTCAGCTTAGCAGTTGAGAGACTCAGGCGGTTGATCAGAGGCTGGGAGAATCGACCTATGAGGAAACAGAATAAAAAAAATAAAACACTGACAATACAATCCATGTAAATCTTTTTGCTGTTGAGCAAGCAGAATTAAAGAATCTAATTTTAAAAAAAAGAGAAGGTCTCCCTGCTCAATATACTATCCAGCCCTACAACACAGGACACAGAATGACTCCCGACAAACTTATAAACTTACAAGTACTATGCATTTTCAAGCATCTTAACTGACAGTATGGCTTATGCATACCAAGTCTAAGATAAATGCCTGAGAAAGCTGACAAACTGGTGCTCCAAGACTCCTTCATATGCCAGAGTCAGAGGACTGCATGCAGCTGTGGATTCTCTGTGCTTCTGTACCTGATGTTGTTGCTAACTCCATGTCTCTCTTGTTGGCAGTGAGAATCTCGTCTTTCTTCTCTGTAAGCAGCTCAGCAAGACAACAGATGATCTCCCCTCTCTGGAGAAACAAACACACACACCAACATGATGAACAAGTACCACAATCAAGAGTTAAATCTACTACCAGTACAATGTTACTCAAGGGTATTGTTTGGCAACCCATGCTTCCTGTCTGTTTTCCTGTTTTAGTGTTGATAGGTTTTTGTTTTTTTTTTTATTTACTATGTTTGCCAAGTACTAACCAAGAAATGCTCTCCCACTGTTGTTATCTTGTCATTAAAATTAATTTAGGAATGATATTAGGTCAATATACTGTATGTAGAGGAATTAACATAAAAATTACCTTAATGAAAACTTGTTGAATTAAATCTTAATATATCAGTGCTAAATAAATTGCAATGAATGCCACTCCACTGTGTCAGTGAGGAGAAACTCACCTGCTCAGGGTGCAGGGCGGCCAGAGTTCTGCCAGCATGTCGGGCCATCTCTGTCTGCTGCTCCACAGTTGGACCTGGTGTTGTCAATAATGCACACACCAAATATAAAAACACAAACACAACAAGTGGGTAAATATATTCTTTCCAGAAGGTTTTATCCAGTACCTGCGGGTTTCACTTCAGAGAAGAAGGTGCCAACTTTCTTCCCTTCCACAATGTCGGTGATGACGTGGCCTGTGACTTTAGGATGTGTGCCGTTGGCAATGACAACAGACGTCCCGCCCTGTAGAGCCCAAAGGGCTGCTTTCACCTGATTCAGACACAATGAGTGTAATGCATCATTAATTTCATCATTCAACCAACTCAGTCCTGTTTCCGCTTTGAGATAAAAGATTGACTGTGATGCTGACCTTGGCTTCCATGCCGCCAATGCCAACTCTGGACTTAGTGCCGTACGTGATTGACTGCTGGTCTCCAGGATAGAATATATCAATGAGCTTGGCATCATCTGTTCCCGGGGGACTGTCGTATAAGCCTAAGGAATAGATTTATTTTCTTTTTAAATCCTTCACAGAACACTGATTATTATTGACTGACATATTTTGATCAAGAAAAATATGACCAAGAGGCCAGACAGAATACAAAAAGTTTCTATCAACAGATGACTCATTGAAGTAAGATAAAAATAATAAAATAAAAGCAATGACACATTAATGCTAAAAGGATAAGTCGATTAATTAATGATAAAAAAATAATCATTTTGATTCCTAATTAACTTTTTAAAGTACTCACAAGAGACATAATAAAAGGACGAATGGTCCAAATGACACATAAAGAGAACTAATGCTTATGCGAACATGCAAAGTCAATCCTTTTCCATCCTCAAATTAGTGGTTATTTCTGTACCTTCAACATCAGACAGGGCAATAAGGAGGTCTGCTTTCATTTCAACAGCCAGCCGTGCAGCCAGGCTGTCATTATCTTTGATGCTTATTACCTGAAATACAAACAGAAATTTCATTAAGCTAAAAGGAAAATCACTCTCTCACATCATACTGTAGAATAACAGCTTATCAGTTGCTACCATGCAACCAAAGTTTCCCAGTTTCCCATTCAACTGCAAACAAATAACATATGTTATCCTCTTTCCAAAAGGAGATAACACAAGCAGGTCTGTGCACATTAACAAGGCAGAAGATAAGACCACCATACTGTGAATCAGTAGAGAACATTTAAAGCAGCCTTTAAAATTAAAACCATGTGTCCAAGAAGTTATATGTTAGTGAGGATGGAAATGTAAGTGAAGAGAAACATACGTCTTTCATGCATGATTTAAGCAATCCACCATCACAATTCTGGGCCACGTTAGCATTCCCAGCATGCCCTTACACAGTACCCACATTTACCCCCTGTAGGTCACTGTTGGGAACAGGGGGTGGAACAACAGCATCATTGGTGTTAATGATAGGAACTATGTTCATCCGCAGCAGTTCATGGAGCGTGCTGTTCAGGTTGCGGCGCTTCTGCTCGTCATGAAAGTCCAGGTTGGTGACCAGAATCTACAGAAGGGGACAGAAATGTTGAGATTTAAGTGACATTTAACTCATTTGACGTCGGCGTTTTTATTATGTGACGGAAGCCGAATACATACTTGTGCAGTGCAGGTGCTGTACTGGGTGAACATAGCTTCATACAACGCCATCAGACCGCTCTGTCCAGCGGCTGCACATGCCCTTGCCTCCAAAACTGGAACCGACTGAAAATAAGATGACAGAACTTGGATGTTTATCTAATAATTTATATTTTCTTGAAGAGTGGGCTAGAATCCCCGGTGCACAGGATTATTATTCACCATGTCTTTGAGTTGGTTCTGTCCCGAATGCAAGGCCTGTCTGACGCTCTGAGACAGCAGGATCTCATGTCTCAGTCTCTGCTTCCCAAACGCCACAGCGCCACTGGTGACAATCATCATCTCCCTGCCTTGATTCTGCAGCACGGCCACCTGACAGGACCCAAAAATACTATAATGCTCGAGTTCTTCTTTCACAGCCAAGATCGCAGTCTACCGTCTGTACCAACAGTGTTAATGTGGCGTCACCTGCTCTACTATTGATGCCAGTCGCCCCAGTGCCAGACCGCACTCGTCTCCCCGTGTCACCACAGCACTCCCCAGCTTCACTACAATGCGTTTGGCCTGCTTTAACTCACTGCGGTGGGCGAAAGACTTTCCATGGGGACGGGGGGACGAGACTGCAGAGAACAACAAAGTCACATTTTAACACACACCAGTATGCACCAAACAGTATTATAACATACAGATCAAACAGATGTTGAGAATAGTGTACACTTCAGCTATGACGAAGAAGTCAGCCTGTTACTTACATTTAGCCTGGGAAAAGGCTCTGATGGAGGCTGGCCAGACATTTGACCGCCGGATCCTGGACGGCAGGCGGGAGCACAAGGCCAGCCTGGCAAACATGGCACTGACACTGGAGGACAGCTGTGATGAACACACAAACCAGTGCCGGGTTACTTGACCAGCGCTATATCACCTCACCCGAGGTGAGCAGCCTTTGGACATGAGGATGTGGCAGACCGCATGGCTGGCATTACGGCATAAAATGTACAGATCACACATCACAACAAGCACCAGCGTCCATGTGAGCGTCGTTTGAGTCTCTCCGGAGACGCACTGGGCGTCCGGGGTTAGCTGGCGTTAGCCGCCGCGCGCCGCCTGCTCCAGCGGACAGGGGGAACAAAAAGTGCTGCGAAGAAGAAGAAGAGGAGGAGGAAGAAGAAACCCACTCCTCACCTGACAGCGTGGAGGTGTACACGACCGGCCTCGAACACGACACGCGTGAGCGCACTGCAGGGGGACACGTAGTCAGCCGGACCGCCGGTGCCTCGCTGCCACATCCACAGCCCACGTTGGTCGGGAAAGGGCCGTAAACGGAGCGACGCACCAACGACGTGTGCGTCAGATGTCAGCGCGCGGCGGAGCGAGACCTCGAGTCTTTACGTGCTCTGCGGCCGCATTTACGTACTTTACGTAAAGTAGAGCTTCTGATGGGCGGACGCTTAGGGAAGTTGAAGCACAGGGACGGAGGGAGAGAAGATGCACAGCACTGCAGATCACACTGGAAATTTAGTTTCAGCTGTCGTTAACGTTAACATAACTAATTGCAACAATAATAGTACATGTCTAAATACAATTGCAGATAGCCTGCCGTAAAGACGCATATAATTATTTAATGTTTTACATGAGATTAATGTTTTATGATGACAACTTTGGTTCAGTTATACCCAGCAGACCATCCCCTTATTTTGGCAAAACAACCAAAATACATCCCCCTTGTTAACTGGTTGTGCAAAATTGAAACCAAGTTTTGAAGGCTTGCATAATGTTTCGATAGGCTGAAAAAAAATTCAGATCTCTGCAAACATTATTTTGTATTTATGGAAGCCCATTTGCACCACTGTGAAGAAAAATCAAAATTATGACTTAGTATCTCATAATTATGACTTACAGGATGGTTATTTTTTTCTTCACAGTGGTGCAAATGGGCTTCCTTATATATTGGTGTTTTTCAAACCCTCTTTTTACAATGTTTCTCCAACACAGTTTTAGAGTATCAAATTAGTCTCTGTTTGCCCAGTGTATTAGTTTGTTCTCTGAAAAATAGTGTGCACATGTTTGGGAAAAATGTTTTGAAATGTTGAAACTAGAGTTTTAAGATCACCATTTACAAGGCTTCAAACCCGGACAACAAACAAATACACAATGAGAACAGAGACAAATGTGATACTCTGAAACTGTGTCAGAGAAACACTGTAAAAAAAGAGGGAAGCAATTGTGAAGAAGTTAATAATGTTTGTGAGCCATCCAGTCAATGTTAATTTTGTTGAAAGCTCCTGAAAAAGCTAGTAAGTGGACCGAGTTAAGATTATTTTGTCAAACTGCTGTTCCCAGAGTCAAGAATAAACTTTCACACTAAAATGAATTCATTTTGTTTGATTAAATTTTAAATGGCTCAAGGCATTTAGGACATATAATTGGTAATTGAATCCATTGCATTGTGTGTGGTCCCGTGAGAGTCAATGGCTTGAAACAGCTACTGGAGTATGTCAGCTCATCTTTAGTAATCTGACACTGAGGCACGTGAGAGGCGTGTGGATGCCGAGAGAGGCCTGTAAAACATTCATGAGCAGGAAGGCCAGGAGTGCAGTGCACACTGAGCTGCCGTAACAGCTGCAAGCAGGGCTATGGGAACTGTTGAGGAAACTTTAAAGTGTCCCGTCTGCCAGGACTTCTTCACAGATCCTGTGACGCTGCCATGCGGACATGGCTTCTGTCTCACCTGCATCCAGGCTGTCTGGGAAACAGATGGGTCTGACGAGGGTCCTCTCTTCTGTCCAGAGTGTCAGATATTCCTCCCCTCTGGCCTGACTCTGGAGATAAACACCGGCCTTCAGACCAAAGTAAATGACTTCACCGCCAGCCATCAACCATCAACAGCGGCCCAACAGAGAACAGCACCAAGCCGGGCGACCAAATCGTCTTCAACTGTCCACTGTGACCACTGCATAGAGATGCCATCGGTGGCCATAAGGACCTGTCTGACCTGTGATGCCTCACTGTGCCAGGCTCACGCCCTGCTGCACCAGCAGAGGTCCGCTCTGAGGGAGCACACACTTGTGGAGGTGACGGGGGATCCGCTGTCTCTGAAGTGCAGGGAGCACCGTGATGAGCTCAAGCTCTTCTGTATGGAGGAAAGGGTCCCTGTGTGCTGTTTGTGTGTCCTGGTCGGCGTGCACAAGAACCACAAGGCGCTTCAACTCCATGAAGCCTGCACAGACTTCAAAGTGAATATTGTTTTGTCGGTGGTTATTGTGTTTTATTTTCTTAAATGTCATGATTATTTCTTTATTTTGCTGTCAGGGTATTTATTTCCTACAGGCCTGTTGTATTTCTGTCTTTAGAGCATGTTAGAGACCACTATGAATCAACTGCTGAAGAGGAGAGGGGAAGCAGAACATGCCATCAGGGACTTGGAGTCACTGTATACACAAACAGTGGTACAGTCAGTGTGAAATACCCCTCTTGAATCATCTGTTTTTGTATTCACAGAATCCCCTCTTGCATGTATTTAAATTATGCTTATATTGTTTTATTACCTAGAAGTCTGCTGCAAATTTCAGAGAGAGGGTCTCAGACAAGTACAGCAGGATCCGTGTTGTGCTGGACGGTGACGAGCGCCTGATGATGCAGATTATAGATGCAGAGGAGACGTACATGACAGAGTGGCTGGAGGCCCAAAGGGGCATCATGGAGCTTCAGATCAAAGAGATAGACAGCCTCAGAGCCTCCGGCAAATCCCTCCTCCAAGAAACAAACAATCTACGATTCCTACAGGTAGATCAATGGTACCTAATATTACGATATTATGTGTTGTGATCATGTGGATGTTAGGTAAACCATTTTTGCAACTGCGATACACACAGTAGTACATGTCCTGTTTTCCAACAGCAAATGACAGCACAGAGTCTTTGGTGAGTATATTGTATTTCTATTTTTTGCTATCCTAACTGCCTTCTTTTGGTATGATGTTTGCCTTCTAATGGTTTTCAGTTTTTATTGTAGTGAGCCTTTGGATTTAGCACCAATCCAGGAGGTAAACAGGGATCTGTGTGACCCTGAGAAGCTGAGAACAGTAGAGAGGCTGGTGGATGACCTGTCAGTTGCTCTGTCCCAACACTTTCCACGAACGTGGTCATGTTAGTAAAGAATCCAGTGTTTTGCAATCAAAAAGCAACCCCCGTTATCTCTGTAGTTGTGTACTGAATGTAGATTTTTATTTGCAGATCTAAGTTCTCCTGCTCTGGACTCCAAGGCAGCCCATCCGAAACTGGAAATATCCCAGGACAGGAAACAAGTGTACTGGAGAAGGCAGCCTGTCAGTGAAGCTCTGAGCCCTCAGCCATATGACTCCCAGTACAGTGTCCTGGCTCAGGAGGCTTTCACTACTGGCCGGCACTACTGGGAGGTCATTGTTCAGGAGAAACCTTACTGGCTAATAGGTGTGACCACTGGGCCTGTTGCTACAAAAGATGGTCCAAGTCAGAGGTCCTCCAGCCTGGGTGTGAACAACACATCTTGGTGCATCTACCATGGAGATGGACAGTACTTGGCCTGTCATGATACCCAGGAGAAGCAGCTGTCAGTGGGAAAGAGAGTCAGAAAGCTGGGCATACTGGCAAATCTCCAGAAGGGGGAGCTGTCATTCTACGACGCTGATGCCATGGCCCTGCTCCACTCTTTCTGTGTGCAGTGCACGGAGCCCCTCTATCCCATGTTAAACCCATGCATTGATGTGAACGGACTGAACAGGCAGCCTCTTACCTTGTTTTGGATTAAGGACCCCTAGGATTGGCATGTAAACACAAGTGGGGGTAAAAAGTGAATTTACAGGACAACCTTAGATGACGTTGTGAACTAAGATTCACTGATTCACTGAACATTTTTTCATGTTTATTCCATTTTTGCATGCTATGATCATGGAATTTACCTACCTCTGTATTTAAGTTTATAGATCTAAGAACATATAAGCAAGGCTTGAAATACTGTATTATGGTACTGTATATGATATTATATTATTGTGATCCTATAATGCTGATTTTTATAAAAAGCGGTTAAGGAAGAAACACATCAGAGAAGAGATATTTAAACTCTTTTGGTCTAGTCTATGATCTATAGTTGTATAGTCGTTTCTATATTACCTTTTCAGTGTCATGTACAGGAAATATTTCATCAAGTGGTATCAAGTGCATCCCTTAAACAGCACTTTTGTTCTGTTGTAAAGTCTATCTCTTCAGTCAGCAGCTCAGCAGCTCTCATGTTTGACATGATATAGTTCAGGAAGTAAATGACCCGTGTGTAAACTACTGGCTTGTTCTTTGTACAGTTGTCCCCTCAGCTCACCAGACCATGGAGGACATGTGCGCCTTAATTCTCACGTCAGTGGCCCCACAGACTTGCTGCCCTGCAGCAAACAAAATACCCAGTGATCCCAAATACCATGAGCAGAGACACTCCACAGAGCACAGGAGACTCAACTATATCTATTCGTACAGTATGGTTTTTCTCTGTGTACATAAATACTTTCTTTCTGAAGAGAGTACAGTCCGGAAATCCATATCCATCTGCCTTTCTTTGACCTGACATGAGTCTTGACATTCAAGATTGAAGTAAACAGTAAGAGGAAGCATTTATCAGCATGATGTAAATATCCCGTCACTACTTTAGGAAATTTACTGTGCAGGTTGTGCTGTCACTGATGCAATTGATCTAATTTCTCTTGGAGGAATGATGATATAGCTACTTATTGTTAAAAGTTTTTTTTTTTGTTTACATTCACCCCATCTTGCTACAATTATAGTGTAATATCCCTTGAGAGACCACTGAGAAATACTGTGTATGATTCAAAGAAAAAGAAAAAGGGACACTTTTTTCCCATAAAGGGCTCAGGACAGTCATATTTTAAATTTATTGCGTATTTTCCTTTGTCACACACGCATCATTTTTAATGGTTTTAGATAACCTTGGGCTTGAATAAGAGTAAAGCTTCAGGGGGAAACCAGGGAAATATGACATTGAGATGTACAGTAGATTTCAGGTTTTTTTCCTGTTCTAGGCCATATGTAGCAGGTAAAAACACATTAAACTGAAATTACAATGCACATTTACACAACCACAACACAATTTGATAAAAAAAAAAAAAACACTTTGTCACTTTTATAGGGGGGTTGTATTAAGTATCATTGGAATTCAAAATTATGTTGTCGACCACAAAAAAGACCAGGTACAACTGCTCAAAACCCAAAAGCTAAATCGTGATGAATAAGACTTGCTGTGTACCTAACCTTGGCTACACTGTCTGGCAGGTTGCTGACTAAAAGAGGTTGCTTATGGAGATGCTCTATGAGTCTTTGACTTGATCCAATCCAGGAAGTGGGTGACCTGTGTGTAGACCCCAGGCTTGTTCTTCTTTCCGCATTGGTCTCCCCAACTCACCACTCCATAAATAACATTGGTATCATTCTGCTTACAAGTGAGTGGTCCCCCAGAGTCCCCCTGAAAAAGGAGCAAACAGCTGACCAGATAGCAAGCGCACTACGGATTTTAAGAACTTACCTCAAATAAGTTAGTCGTGCAGATATTTTGAATGATAGCATGCACTGAACTGGCAAATTTCTTTACTAACCTGGCAGGAGTCCACCCCTCCCTGCAGGTAGCCAGCACAGAACATACCACTGTCTAGGACTTTTCCATAAACAGTGGGCTCAGAGCACTTTTGCTGGCTGATCAGCAGTACATTGGCCTCCAGCAGGTGGTTGGAACCATACTGAGCTGCAAAGATGAGGTGTAAACATGAGATTTTACCAAATATAACAACAAATGCAACAAAGTTGTAATGAACAGTTGTCTCCCCAATTTCAGTGGTTGTATGCAAATTACGATGCAAGGTTTACAGGGTCCTTTAAACTGAAAAACATTACACCCTGAGGTGCCTCTAAAACAAACCAGAATATCTGAATGAAAATACAGACTTTTGATTTGGAGCTGACTACAAAATTTCCCTTACATTCCTCTGTGGCACCCCATCCAGAAATGGTACACTCCTTCCCATCAGGCAGTTTGGTATCAGGCAGACAGGCTGTCTTCACAAACTGTGTCTCATTGGCACAAACTCCATTGGTGCCTTTCAGCCTCAACAAGGCTTTGGAAATGCAGGTTGGATAAAAGTCACAAAAATAATGAAATCATAAAGTATCTAATTTTCTTGTATTTTCACATCACAATTTCATTAATTCTTGATTTTACTTCATGGACTATCAATACTGTACATTTCATCAATTATATCAAAATATATGGTATTATTTGACTCTCTCCCTAATTGGTGACACTCATGTCACATCCATAAAAAAACGATCAAGATAGAGATGCAAGATGCTGTCAGTATAAGATCATTGATTTAGATATTAGATTCTAATATAATTGGTAATATCAGTGCTTATTTTATATAAAATAAGAAAGAGAGACATGGATCACCTATGTCGTTGTGGACAGCTGCAGGAGTCTCCCTGTAATTCTCATGTATAATAACCTCCTCAACTTTTATGGTTTGCGCTGTGGGTCCCACCCCATCTAGTGAGAGATCTCCCAGAACCACCTGCATGTCCTTCAATGGTAAACTGTTCGAAAACAAACAACACACGATTCAATAAAGATTAAGTCCATATGTGAAAGCTATTCCATAATCGTTCATTGTTTGGTATTTGTAGTCATTATGATTGTGCTTACATGCAGTGTCCAGCTGTCAGCACCCAGCAGCTCTCGATGAGAACTCCTCCACAGAGGTGTCTGAATGACTGGTTGGTGTTCTTTGGTCTCACTTGCAAGGACACCTGCCAGGGTAAAGCCCCAGGCGCGACCTTCAGACCCCCAAAGATTCGAGTAATGGGCTTTTTTGGCTGAGGCCTCCCACAGGTGGAGAACTGTTGTGGTGGAACAGTGGCAGTGGGGAAGAAAAGAGCTTCAGTGGGTGCAGGAGAAGTTTGTGGAGCAAAGCTGGGCTTCTCAGTTGTTGGTTTGATGGCTGCTGTGGTTGATGCAGGTACTGTAGGTTGTGGCGGTCGAGTAGTTTGGGGCTTGCTAGCAGTGGGTACTGGGCGTGTAGGGACAACTTCAGTTGGCGCCACACCTGAAAACACACACAAGCAGATAACACATGATAACTGTTGTCGTTGGCCGCGCTCCTAATCAGAAAGTTGTCTGAAGCTTTAAAGCTGACCTGTCGGTTTGGGACACTTTTTCACGTCGCAGAAGTCCCACAGCAACTTGCGGCCTCTTCTGAAGAAACACCAGGGCATCTTGTCTCCGTCTGGGTTTCTGTGTCATAGAAAATGTGTGAGTGAGTGTCCTATTGTAGCTGTCCTCTGCTGTTTGTATTTATTTTCACCTGACCTGCAGAAGTTGTGACGGCCAAGGCCATCTTTGTCCTCGAAGGAGTTGAAGGGATCTGCTCCCTGCTCCAGGATGAAGTGAGAATTCCAGTAGAGGCATTCAACGCCATCATCTGTCTCACTCACATTGCCACGATATGACTCTCCATCACCCACATAGCAGTCATCTGGCCCTAAGAAATATACCACACTCAGTCAGTATATGAGTTGTGATGATGCATGTATTGGACAGGGAACAGGAAAACAATAATGTGGGGTGTAGTATTTACCAACATGGCAGAAAGCTCCTCTGTACCCTAGAGGGCACTGGCAGTCAAAGTCATTACCATCCTTGATGCATTTTCCACCATTCTTACATGGATTTGGCGAACATACCGAAACTTTGGAGAAAAAACAGTTAACAGAGAAAGCTGGCTGTCAGGAACCGTAGAAACTTGTGTAAAAGAGGTATTCTGTTTTGTTTGGACAAAGATATAGTACTCACAATGTGTGCAGCGTGGAGGCTGGAAGGGCTCCTTGCATTTGCACTCATAGAACGGAGGCATTGAAGTCAGCACACATTCACCGCGGCCACACCTACCTTTCCTACAAACATTTGGACCTGAGATAACACAATAGCATGAATTAATTTGTACTGATTATATATTGCGTATATATGACCAGTCTTCATGGGAAAATGTGATTTTTTTTCCAAACCTCTCTCGCATCTCTTTCCCCTGTAAGGTCTGGGACAATCGCATTTGAATTGTTTCCTGCCTCTCTGCTCACACTCTCCATTGTTGAGGCATGGGTTTGGGTTGCATTGGCCTTGAGAAATGGGAAAAGTTAAGAGCGGAACATAATGTGGTACATTATGCCATAGGAAAACATGTGGCATTACTCCGACTGGTATTAATAGTTAAGAGTGTTAACTCTCTCACCTTCTAGAGCTTGAAGTTCGAAAAGCCAGTCTAAACTACTTTGGTCATCGTCATCGTCATCATCACCACCTCCCTCTCTGATTACGAAGAAGCTGTCTAAACAATATTTTTCCTTTGTTGAAATAAAGCATTGTTCTTCATCTCTCTTACCCTATAAAACTTGCACACAATTCAGGTTTAGCAGGCAGATTGTATACAGTGAAGCATTGTGAGGACTTCCAGGATACTAAAAGACAAATATTGTTCTATATATAATATGTTATAAAAGTAATACAAAGAAGCACCTACCTTCAGTTATGTCCTTAAATTTGTCTCTCTTTCTGCCACGTTTCTGATGCCCGGGTGGCTGATGCTCAGCATCCCCATGGCCACGATCCCCATGTTTATCGTGCTTTTTTCCTTTCAGCTGAATAATAGTTTGACAGAAACCCATTAAGAGTCATAATAATAGAAGATAAAGTGCAGTTGCTTAGTACATTTAGTTATTTAGTTTAGTTAACTAATCTTTTTTAAACAGAAACATGGACAACAAGCTCTACTGCATTTTATTCACAGCAAAATGCATTATCAAAC
Source organism: Lateolabrax maculatus (assembly GCA_031216445.1). Classification (NCBI taxonomy): domain Eukaryota; kingdom Metazoa; phylum Chordata; class Actinopteri; order Acropomatiformes; family Lateolabracidae; genus Lateolabrax; species Lateolabrax maculatus. The sequence goes on along the minus strand of CM062209.1, from coordinate 18,268,017 downwards.
ATTGCAACATTGTAAATGAGAGCCCATACATTTGCTTATTGCTACACAATTGCTGTATAATATATACAGTGGATACATACTTCAGCAGGCATGAGGAGCATCGCTAAGAAGAGGCAAAAGAAGAGGAGCTTTAGGTCCATGATGGCAGTGGATCAGAAGACATCCAGGAGAGTAAAATGAGAGTGCACTGTCTGGCAGATCACTCACTCTTTTCTAAATATTTGTGTACACTAACCTTTGATTTACCGGGGGTGTTTGGCATCGATCCTTGTTGCTGAGTCAGGTTTATTGATTTTAACTGTGCTCTTGGATAGTTTTTCGTAATAGGCAGAACAACTGTTCATGTTACCAAACACTTAAAATTAAAAAATAAATTGTGCAAAATCAAGATCACTGTCTCGTTCACCCGTGAAACATTGTTTTATATTGAAATTCATTTAAATGGATTTTTACCAAATAGGATAAGTGTGTGCTGAGATGCAACACAAAGCTCAGAGAGCATATTTGCAAAGCCAATTCTTTGTTTGAATGTAGACTTTGGATCAACATACAGTACACTAGGTGCAAATCAGGATAAATCACCTTGTGCTTTACAAAACAAGTATAATATTTATAGCATGATTGTATGCTCAATCAAATATAGCATATCCTTTCAGAGAATATCCACTCCATATGCATAAAACACTGTTTTCATGGTCCCTTTTCTTTGTTTAATGAGTTTAGAGATGGACCATGCTGCTTCTAATGTTTCTGTACATTCATCTGAAAGTTCAGTACACATATACAGTACTAGGCCTTTTTTTTTAATCACATTGTGCCTCTATGTCATCTGAAATACATTGCAATATTTCAAAGAGGAGCAATTCAGTATTAGCAAGGGCACCACTTTCTAATAAGGCACCCTTTATAAAGGGGTTATTAGTTGTAACTAATGGCTTTATTGATGGTTAATAAATAATTGAGTAATGCTTTATAAATTATGTTTATCCATTACTAACATTACCAAATAGACAGGATAAACACCAGCCAAATAGATATTTCATAACCTGGCAACCCAAAACTTGTTCTTATTGCTCTTTTGACCTCTAACTGTTCTATAAAACATTAGTAGATGCTTTTTAGCCATAGAAATGTCGGTGGGTCCACCACTTTGGTCCAGACTGAAATACTAGATGGATTGCCATGAAATTTTAAAGGTACCCAGCATATTAATTCTAAATTTCACATTATAATTTATTCAGTACTTCGGTTTATGACCAAATAGCTGAAAACCTAATGATATTCTCATCCGCTTCAGATGAACTTCATGTTTAACTATAACTACCTATTTAACATGTTAGCGTTGGGACTATGAGCATTTAGCTCAAAGCACCACAGTGCATACAGCCTCACAGAGATACTATGGCTGTAAACTCTTAGTTCTGTCTAATTATTAATAAAGCCATTAGTTACAACTAATAAACTAATATAAATATATATATATATGTATATATAAATTATCAGTGCACTATTAGAAAATAGTGCCTTGGCAATGAATCACTAAAAGCTTTTCCGTGCAGCTACTAATCTGAGATCACTGGTAGGAGATGGAGCATTACAGATGACAATAGGCTTAGCATTGGTGCCACTGTGGTCATGACCAGGACACAGGGCCAGGTGGAGGCAGTCTGAGAAGGTTCCTGCACCGAAGGAGAACAGCGGCGTCATGTTGTCCGCCTCAAGAAACATCACCAATCCTGCAGGGAAATTACAGAAAACACCAATCCGACAGAAGCGTTTTGTGAACGGCAGCTGATGGGGCACCCCTCCGTGCCAGGCCGTGTACTCCCCATCAAAGAACTCCACACACCAGGACTCGTCCCCCCGGCCCAGCCAGCAGTCCTCAGTGGTGCCCTTGCGGGGAATGGTGGGATAGGTGACCCCCAGCTCCCAGTAAGTCTTCCCAGTCACATCAATCTCCCAGTAATGGCGACCAAAGCTGAAGCCTTGCGAGCTGATGACATTGAGGGTGGTGTCAAAGCGTCCAGGGAGGTCAGGAAGCTGCTGCCAGGTTTCTGTGTAGGTGGCACTGTCACCTTTGGGGGAGATGATCAGCTTTGGGTGGGCCGTCTCTGGATCCAGGCACACCTCACTGGAATCTGGAGACACACATTTGAAACATTTTATATAGAAATATCTACATGTTGTAGAGGGTCAAGTTGGGATTATAAACACCACAGAAACAATGTGTGAACTGACAGCTCTTGATGAGTTTCTTGATTATAGGGGTCTGTGAGCAGATGAGCAGAAGCATGCTGTTGGTGAGGCTGAGGATCTGGTCAGCTTTAACTTCATCCAGGCTCACACTGCTCGGGTCTGTCCTGTTTAGCAGATCCACCACTCTGGAGGAGGCAGACCATGGTGAGAAGCATCAGCTGCTGCTCCACTGCTTCATACTGAAGCTTTTTAAAATGGATTATTAATTATGATTTGACTTCATACCTGTCCACTGTGTCCATGTCTTGCTGCTCAGGGTATGAAAAGAAAGACTGAAGAAAAGCAGAACAATCAAGCTTAAATTAACTTTGAAAGCACAATGTTTTACACCACACAACATGTTTACTTCCCATACACAAATGAGAAGGTAAACATGACATTTCAAATCATATTTTGTCCACTCGACTTTGCCACTGTCAAGATTCATCACCATTGTATCAGGCTCTGTGTCGGTCTGCTCCAGGGTCACAGTGAGTCGGGCCAGGTCCTGCTCTATTTCCTGGATTAGAGAGCAGTTCCTTTCCATCAGCCCATCCAGGGCAGAGACAGCAGCCCGCTCCTCCATCTCCAGATGGGACAGGGTAGTCCTCAGGTCTTCGTCCAGGACGGCCTGGATCTCCTGATATTTCCGTATGATGCGCTCCCTTATCACTGAGGACTTTTTCTGAGTCAGGCATAAGCATATATCGGTTTATTACACTGTCTGATCACATCTGTAATCATAGTATTAGTGTTTCTGTTGCAGGTTTTACATTAGGTTAATGTAGTGTCATAATAAAAACGGAAAAATGTCACGTTGTGGCAAAATTTCAACACAACTTACTGTGATTTCTGATTGGCGTGCTGCCAGTTTTTTCAGTCTGTATTTCACTGCTTCCCTTTGCTTCTTTAGACACTCTTGTTGCTTTTCTAATGTCTCCTGTAGAAAGGGGTTGCACACACATTCAGCACAGCTCATTTCAACACCAGTAAGCCAAGTGTATTTGTGGTTTATTATGAGACTTGATGTAGAGTTTGACTGACAGGAGAGTGTTAACTGTAACAACCGTCTTGTCTTCAGTCTTTCTTTTTGACTGTTTTTTAAATGGCATACCATATTTTCTGTATTTTGAGACTGAAGGCTTTGCTGTGTGGCTGCAACCTAATCAGGCCGAAAATTGTACCCACTGATCTCCTCATTGCCGTTACATGACGCTGCAGTGTGGTGACCCCAGAGGCAAGCATCTGTCTTCCATATCCGAGGTGTCATTGTTTGTCAGTGCTACCTTCTCCAGGAGGAAATTTAGGATAGTTTTGTCCAAAATCGTTCACATTTGTCCTGGAATAATTCCCCCTGTGCCTGAATGAGGCTGCACCGCAGCTCTCACAAACACCTACGAGTGACATTAATTTACTTTGACTTGTTCAATTCATATTACAGTGCCAATGGGGTCAAAGGAGAATATTTTGTTATGACATTTTTAGGACCATACTGGCATGTTTGTGCATTTTTTACTGCAAATCGCCACTGTTGACTTTTTCGAAAGCACACCATGGTTTTTTACATTGTTAAAGCCCCCCTCCAGCCAAAATAAATACATTTTGCTTATTTTTTACTTCACTTGGATGCTTCACTGTAGAATTTGACACAAGAAGGCAGTTTTGACACTGATCTGGTGAAGGAGGAAAGTGTCTCTGTGATCATGAGCTGGATTTTATGACATCACAACTAGTTTGGCAGCCAGTCATGGTCCAGTATCCAGCTTACAGGAGTGTGATATGGAACTTGAAACCTCCAGTGCACATACACTGAGAATGAACTTTTCAGTGAAGCTGAAGACATCTTCTGTTTTGTAGTTTAACTTTTAAAATAAACAATACTCTGGATTGTTGAGTGGGTGAGAATGAGTAGATGCAATTTTTAAAACTGGTTTATTGAACTTTTTTGTGTAAAAACTTTATTAGACACAAAATATTATTCCAAAACGAGTCTGGAGGGGATCTTAAACTGGGTTTCTCCTGTCATCTAGGGAGCCACAGTTGAGTTCATTTCAGTACAGTATGTACATTTCAATTGGAGTGACTTTAACCCCACTTGAGGTAAGTTATGCATTTTATTGAAAATTAGTTTTCTTTCTTTTTCTATTGTCACATTCTCATTGTGGGGTAATTAAGACAATTTCAAGCATTGTCTTGAAAAGTCTTCAGGGTAATGCTTCACAGTAATTTATCAAGAGTTAGCTGCTTTAAAGCACTGCTGTCATGAATATACTGAGGTGCCATCATGTTGGAAACGAAAACCCAGAAGATAAACATGGGAAAACATGGATATTATCAACAGGATAAAATGGCAGTTTCTTGCATTAAAGAGGATGCTGCAGTAACCCAAATGCATCAATCTGGATGAGGTGTTGAATGCAGCTGCATTTATTGTTTTCAGCTGCATTAACAAACAAAGACAAACTAACAAAACAGAAGGCCATTTAATGTCCAAAGTGATGCATTATCTTTCCCAAGCAAGATTCAAATATTTGCAAGGTGGTTTTTAAATCATACTGATATGAATGAACACAAATAGCTGCTTTGAATGAAGGAAAGCCTTATTAGTTACTGTAAAAAAAACTGTGGTATGCTTTGGAAAATGGTAAGTTATACAGTATATGCTGTACATGACGTGTTGCATATGGGCTATTATCCTTTAAGGCACAATGTGCAATCAGGTTTAAATTTTATCAATGCTACAAGAGTAATGACTAAATCTTTACTTGGTGCTTAGTTTTTCACTATTCTGTGTACTGACACCAGAGGAATGTTTATCCCAACACAACACTTTAAGATTCAGCTATATCCTGTAAGTATGTGTAGATCTTGGCCTTTTTTTCAGAGTAAAAGGCCAAGATCATGTAAAATATGTTCCCTCACAGGGACCCCAACTAATCTAAGTATGTGAAGGTCAACAGACTCCACCTCTGACTGGTCCCATAAAAATCAAACAGTCCTCAGACTACCTCTCACCCTGTGTAACATCACTCAACCTGTGTGTTTATTGGTGAAATGCAGAGAAGAAAACAGAGAACAGAAAAGAGGCGCTGGGTACCTTTGGTATAGCCGAGGGTCATATGGTTCATGGTGATTTAAAGCTTTATTGGCTTAGATTTCAATACAACAAATGGCAGTGTGGGTTTTCATTTATAAAACAGTACTTTCAAATACAGTTGCTTCTTACATTAGGTGTTTTATCTATTTGTTGGTTACTGTTTGTTGGATACGGCATTAAAATATATTAAGATTTGTACTTCCAATACATGTAAAGGGAAAGTGTCTGGCCATGTTTATGAGAGCCTGAGAAGAGAGACGTTTTCTTTTTGTCAGGGTCAGATGAATGTTTGGCGTGTACAGTAGGCAGGGGAAGGAGACTGACAATGTGTAGGTGCTCGGATGATTCATTTCCATGTAGATCCGGTGAAACAGCTGATGGGTCAGCTCACTGCTTTCCCAGTGGCTTTTTTCTTTTTTTCTTTTTTAATTCAAAGACTCACTGAGCCGATTCTTGCAAACTTTGGACTAAAACTGTTTTAGCCCAAGCGAAGGGAAAGCTGACACATGTTCAAGCTACGAGCATGGACATTTCGTAATGGCGCCATGAGGTTCTACTGTACTTACAAAGTTCCACAGGAATCAACAGCAACAAATAGTAGGAAGAAACAAGCAAGAAAGAAAGGAAAGCAGTTCCACTCAAAGCAAAGCAAGAAGTAAAACAAGCGCAGTCAAACCAAATAACATGACCCTATTTATCATTCATTCTCATTCTTTGTCATTTTTGAACATGGAAGAGATTCCCATTCCTTGTTTCCTGTGCAAGTCTAACTGGACAAATTATTCAGCTCACAGTCTCAGGAAGCATCAGAGCAAAAAGAGTCCATTTCACGGCTTCCTTGATTATGCCAGGATAAAACAAAAACCCAGAAGAAAAGGAAATAAACCAAAAACCTACATCTAGATTACAGTTGTTGTGTGCTATCTGGATGAATGTACAGTATGTGCATGCTGCTCTGAGTGCTAGAAGAGCTTGGCCTTCTTTTTCATGTCGTTGCGTTTCCACAGGGGAAGCCTGTCAAACTCCTGGATCTCCATTCCAAAGATGTCAAAGAACGTTTCGGGTGCTAAGTGGCGCTAGAATTGAGAACAAAGGTGGAGAAAACAAAGGAGGGGAGGGTGGGAGGGGAGGGGAGGGGGGGGGGTGTTCGTTGTTAGCACCAAAGCCATAAAAAGGGTCACTGCAAAAATGACAAGAAGCAATGGATACTGCACATTCCTTGCTACAATTGTATTTGTGTAACATGTTATTTACACAAAGTAGAGAAATCCAGTATCAATTGTGGACACTCAGGTGGAAAACTGATACCTCCAGTCTGGTTCTGTCCACATCCCTGGGCAGTTTAGCTCTCCCTCTACTGGTTATCATGAGCATTTCATAGGGATACACCTTCAGAAGGAGACACTCGTCAGTGAACAAGTAAAAACCTACAAGCTGGAGTTATGCTTCGAAAACTTGCAAACAAACTTTTTTTTTTTATCAAACCAAACTATAAAATTTGGATATTTCCGTAGCTCTGACTGTGACAGGGGGAACACTGGGTGGGAGAACAGGTATATGACAGGAGGCTGACTGGGAGTGAGAGCTGTTTGTTAGGTTGTTGGGGAAATGCAGGGTGCTATGGTGTGCACACTTTTTTTTTTTTTTTTTTTGGTGTAGAAACGTGCAATAGATTAGGTAAGGGCAAAAACATGAAAACAGAGTTATGTAACGGGCTGTATTTTTAGAGGAATTGAATGCAAACTAAAAAAAGAACTAACACCAGTAATGTAGGCCAAGTAAGTCCACATGGGAATGATTGTCCTGGAAAACTGAGGTGCTTCTACTTTTCTAAATAACTAATCCCATCTGTAAAAGAAGAAACTGGCAAATTATAGTCTCGTTAATTTAGCTGAAATGCTCAATAATAAGCAACTAGAAGTTCTTTGAGGCCTCTGACCAACTCATATCCACACAGTAATGTACAATCTCTTATATACTACGCAGTATATAGTGATATGAGTTGTTTGGATGGCAGTCTGGGCATTGGATTCTCCACTGTATGCTGCATACAGTATCCAGCCACTTTAAGTCAAAGCTTTGTGCAGATGAGCATGGAGAAGCCAGCATGCTAAGCGCTACAGTGACTCGACAGCTCCTGAAGCGGCATGCTAAATGTGAGTCTTTCACCTCCAGTAAAATAAAAAAATAATAATAAAAAAATAAAAAAATCTCTTTTAGTTCCCTATTTCTTCCACCAATGTCCCCACACTAAGAGGGTAACTACGACCTGCTAATTATTTCATTTCCTCCTCCACCTTTGGGCTGGTCTCTTTTTTTTTTCTTAGTCGAATTGTCAAGGTTGGACTGTCCCTAATTTAGTGGCAAAGAGTGTCCTCTTTTACAAGTGAAAATGCACTTAAAAAAGTGAACAATGTAATAAATGTTGTCACATATTTCAGTGTGGATTACAATGTTGTCATCAGTACAAAAAGAAGAAGATACTTGCTTTTGGTTCCAACATATTAGGCATAGATACTCCCCTGTCCATCCTTGCAAGTGCTGCACGGCCATCCTTAATGTGCTAAAGAATAGAACATACACAAATGTAATATAGTGGAAGGGGACTGCAGGGTTAATGGCAATGAATATGTCCACTAATGACAGTGGGCACACTTTTCACTGGATGGAGCAAGTAGCTAGGATACCGTTCAGTATCTTGATTAGTATTCAAGATGGGCAGTCGTTTACATGTTTTCTGAATGTCTCTGTAGCTTTTTTTGCCATGGTGAATATATTTAGATGTGACATTTAGCTTGAGTCATAACATTGGGAAACAACACACAAAACAAGACATGAGGCAATGACTGTACGTTGCATTTACAGTACACTGGTTCAGCTACTGGGGCAGTGCGTGTTTGCGCATTTGAAATCACTGCACTGCATGCCCTGTAGTTGACATTAATCCAACAGTGATGCAAGCACGTAGCGGGAGTGGGCGGTGTGCATTCAGGGCAAGGGGTCGCTTGCAACCCATGAGCAAGCAAATATGTGATGCAAGGTGAGGAAGCATGCCATGTGAAAAAGCAGATGAGAGACATACCTGAAACTCTGCAGGACAACATGGGACAGAAAATGAGACTCACAGTTAATGGTTTTGCTGTCAAATCCCCTGCCAGGCTACTGTCTACAACACTGCTGTCCCTGACGACACATTGTGTGAATCATTATGCAAATATTTCAAAATGCACATCCATTTATGTACGCGTAGCAAGCCATTTTTTGAATACTATTGCTGGATAGCTCTGGTGAAATTGGCAAGAGATTTGCTTTCAGGTCACATTTTGGTAGCAGCTCTCACCTCTGCCTCCTCCACACATGTCACCATAGCTGTTGTACTGGGTGAAATCTGTTGACTGGGGCTGCGGGAACACAGACAACAGTACATCAACATTAACATGAGGGCATTTTGTTGCTGATTTAGAGCCACAATGGATTTTGATTATAATTACTGTGTATAAAACATGTACATAATTAGTGTTTCTGCAGTGGTGCCAAGATATAATGCATTAAACATGCAATTCCTGATTCCAATTCTTGATTTTTTTTAATTTAATTTTTCTACATTTAGCTGTCTGCCTTATATGGTCAGCATTCTGGTTAGTATAAGTGAGCTCTCACCCGATGCAGCCCATTCCTTCCATAGCCAGGCAGAGAGTTAGTTTTGGTTGGAGAAGTTGGCTCTGAAACATAAATATTATTCAAAATTAGATTTAGTTTTAGTTTTAAAAAGATGCTGTTGACCCAAATCAGGAACATTTACACTAACAGAGGATTTTCAAATCACAGCTTTTAAGCAATTTCATAATCCACACATGTAACAGTAAAACAAATGCATCTACACCTACACGTGTTATATAGCACAGACCTTGTGTTACAGTACATTGCTGACAACTCATGAGCATATTAGCTGATGAAGCTCCTCTGTACCTGCGTCACAGTTGGTCTGTTTGGGGTCGTAGCGCTGAGCAGAGAGGCTACGTGCGTGACGCTCCCTGATCTGCTCTTTTTCCATCTCCTCCTTCAGAATGAGCTTTCCCAAACCAGACTGAATCTACACACACACACACACACTTATATAATTTACAGTCTATCCACGGATAAACATCAATCTATGACACACAGCATGCATGTATGGCTTTCATCTCAGGCACATGACAGTCAAAGACACATCCACACTTATATATGTAATTAAAAAAAAGGTTTATGATAAATGGAGGATGTATTGCGATTACAATCACCTGTGTCTGTTTTATGTTGGTATTGGTAGGTCTTAAATTAAAGATTTGGGATTATCTCACTGACCTTGCTGAGATGTTCCTCCTGGAGCTGCTTTCTTTTCAAGGCCTCTTCCTCCTCATCCTCTCTGGATCGTCTCCTTCCCTCTGTACCTACAGATGCCGTACACAACCCAAACATTTACATTTACAACACAAATATACACACCCATAAAGACACACACACACACACACACACACACACACACACACACACACACAAACACACATCTTTTTGGAGGAAACCATGCTTTATGTGTACTCGCATAGTACAACCAGATGAAATGCTTCATCCACAGTTCAGTTTTTGAGAAAGACAGAAAGATATGGCTGCTTCATTTGGCTGTAGAGCAGTGAGACATAAACACACAATAAATGAGTAATAGGTGGACGGAAGAACACAAATGTGAGACAGAGTTGACGAGACAGACAAACAGAGGGACTTATTGGAATATTTGGCTACACTGACATGATGGATGTTTACACTTCATCATTCATGTCAAGATTTTACTGGATGTTAAATACACAAAACAGCACAATGTAAGACAGACGGACAAAAGTCAGTTTGAAGTCAGTCTCAGTTATCTCTGTCCAAGTCATTTGTGGCACTATCGTGTATGGCTAGTGCTCCCATCATGTGCGGTAAGTGAACGTAAAATGGTGAAACTGATGCTACCTCAAGCAGAAAATAAATATGGCTGCAGCAACAGAAAACGCTTCTGCCTGGTGCAAGCAAAACTTAAAGGCAAAAACTGTAACGCCTGAATAACAGCGTGAGCTCAGAGTGAAGCGGGGATGCAGTTAAGCTTTTGGGGCAGCTAGAAGGGAGGAACAAGAAGAGTTAGGTTGTGGTGAGGTGTCTATTGTACTGCTAGAAGGTAGCAGTGCAAGCATGCCCATCAGGAGCCTACTGTACCTAATACAGCGAGAGAGTAGCCCTCACTCCGTGAGCTGTCATCCGGAGAGGGAGCATGGGCAGCGGGGAAGGTTGCGGATCTGATGATGTCATCAGCAGACTTGCTTTGGCGTGCTATGGCAGCTGTATCTAGGTTGGTAACCATGGGAACTGATCTATCAGTGTCTGGGTCACAGTCTTAACCACAGGTAAACATCTTAGCACCATCTGATCGGCCGGGCTCAAGGATCATTTATTCCTGGGTCATCCAGGTTTAAAATATATGCCGTCTACAATGCAGTCATTTCTTTCCTAACAAGTCACTGAATATCGGAGAGAGCCTTAAATCTAATCTTCTGAAATAAGCGGTTAAGAAATGCCACTGGGTAAGAGTCAGTCTGGTTTTTAAGGATGTTTCAAGGATGATTTTAGTGGCATCTTGCATAAGCAAGATTGCACCTTTTCTGAGAAACATCACTTAATTGAAGAAAAGTCTCAAAACCAGCTGGCGTGCATTGTACACAAGTGAATTTGCTCACGCCATTGGCATATTTTTTCAGATCCATTTTAAAGCCAGACTATGTAACTTTTGAAAAAAGAAATAACACATTCTTAGGTCTTATAAATGAAAAGTTGAGTTCATAGGCAATAAAATGCACGCTTGTTCAATTCAATACCCTCAAGGGTTTTTTTGCTACAGCCTTACTTGGTCTGGTATGACCAGTATAGTGTGATGTTAGATTATGTAACTTCAGATAGATATTGCAGTGTAACTGACATTACAGAGTTGGCTGACTTTATCCCTCGTCTCTACTTGTGCTACTGTAACATTACATTATAGCCACAGATAAACAATTCAGTAGTTTTATTACAAAAAAGAAGTTACATATCGTAGCTAGCCAGGTGTCATTCCTTTTTCTCAATCAAGGTGCCTTTAATGCAAATGACTCTTGGAAAATGAAGTGCCCTTATCCTGCAATTGCCACAACTCAGCAAAGGTTACATAATCTTGCTTTAAAAAAAGGGCTGACTATAACATTACTACTGTGACTTGTTAAGATGCAGTGTAAAACAGGCTACGGAAGTCAGACGGAAGAGGATTGGAGACAGACTTCAAACAGTGCTCATACACTGACACTGGGGGTGACTACATGGTTAGATGATTACACAGTGTCAGTTGATTAACAAAAGCATTTTCAGTAAAGAGCCCAGCTCAATAACATAATTGCCTAGAGCAGTGGTTCCCAACCTTTATGGTAGAGGTACCCCCAAAGTGCTTCATCGATTCCCACCTATCATGTTCCAAATGTATAACACTACTGATTATATTTAAGTTTATATTGTTATAATACATTTTTCATACGATTGAGGTGTCAATACTTAGGTTGGTTTGGTCCTACTACTACAACTTGAAGGGAAGTTGAATCTCCATTTATCCATTAGATTTAAAAACCCATCTCAATTGCTTATCCATTACTTTTAGCCTGTTTAGATTTCTGTGCTTGCTTTTCACGCACCCTTATGCTGCATTCATATACACTAACTTTCCTGGGATGTTGTTACGACTTGATGGGGCGTTAACTTGAATGATTTCAGTCGGAAACTAATTTTTCAGATTATTCCGACACCACATGAATGCAGCATTACATAATTGCAACATGTAGTGTTCAGGTGTTACAGCTTACTCAATATATGGACACGTTATTTTAATCAAACCATAATTTATATTTTTTCAAATTATTTGAGCTACACCACACTCTTTCCAGGAACAACGGCGGAGGCACCCCGTGGGGTACACCTACCTCTGGTTGGGAATCACTGACCTAGAGTATTACTCTGAATTATTACTCAGATATATATTTTCCCCTTCTGTTCTTACAGTAAAACAGGCTATACTACGATACTATACCATATGCTATACTATACTAAGAGGAAAGGTACCGTGTTGTTTGTAGATGGGTGGTTTTCTGTAAATGTTGCTCCCCTGATCTGAAAACATTCAAATACAGACAGAAAAGACATTTACGGAGTATACAGTGTCTCTGTTATACAAATTAAAAATCTATTGTACACATGTCAACATCAAGCAATGACGCATAGGGATAACATTGAATTTCGCCCTTTTTCCTGTGATACATCTGTACAGATGTGAAAGAAGACGGGAGAAAGCAAAAGCTGATCCCAAATGGAGTATAATGGTAGATAGATAGATAGATAGATAGATAGATAGATAGATAGATAGATAGATAAGAAAGTAAGAAAGTAAGAAAGAAAGAAAGAAAGATAGAAAGAAACTAGGGATGAGCAGTGACAGGGTGCGCTCCAGCTCCTACCTGGGAGGTGGAAATGTTTAGGGGTCTGAGAGAGAGGCGGGGTGACCGGCCGGCTGTCGGGCCTGAGCGGGAGGGGGGAGCTCCGGCCACTCGGCGGGTCAGTGCCTCCAGTGAGAAGAACCAAGAACAGAACATAAGCAGGGATACTAAAGGGGAACCACAGTCTGAACGGTGCAACACACACAGGGACCAACGGGACCAGTTGAAGTCATCTTGAGCGAAATATTCTGGTTGGTTTTGATAAATGCAGTTAATGGAGCTGTTTATTATGTGCAAGATGAAGGAACCAAAGTGCATCAAACTAGCAGAGTTTAAAACAGTGAAATTAAATGCCTGGGATGTGTTATGAGTCATGATGTACAATGTCTGTTAGTTTGTTGTATAATATGAATTCACGGTCCAATAAGAGTTCCCGGTTATGAAGTTAATACCTCCCAGCATGCAACGGCAAACTTATATTACAAAACCTTTCTTTTTATCTCAGCCTTACTGTGCAGTTTACAAGAGCCTGGAGACTCATCCTAACAAAGCAAAAATGTCATCCGTCATCCAACATTCGGGGAACTGTCATTGTGAATATTGGATTTGGATTACTAGTATCTCTTAAGTACATGCTTAGCTGCAAAACACAAACACAAAGAGCCTGTCAGCTACTTTGGCAGAAGCTATGTTAGACAAAGGTGAATAGGTGCATGCCAGTTAGTGAAGAATCAGTGCCTTGGCCACATGGGTTTGACCATTCAGGATGGCAGTTGAAGTATAATGAGAAATGGCCATGGATCCAGAATGACAGATGGGGCATTGACGGGAGGTGGCACCCCAGGTGAGGATGGAGACGATGTGTTGCCTTGGTGGGGGGGCAGCGGAGAAGAGTGGAGTGGGGCCCTTACCTTGGCTATGGGGGAGGAAGTGGTGTCTGAAAGGGGAGGTGGGGCGGGAGTCATTATTTCTGGAGCCCACACTGTTACTGCACAGGGAGGAGCAGAGCTTCTGCATGCCTGTCAGAGCCTCTGCAGGGAGGGAGGGTGCGGGACAGGGGACAAAACCCCAGGACCAGGCAGCAGAAGTGGACGATTTGGGGAGGACATAAAAGGTGAGAAGGTGAGGGACAAAAGAAAAAGGAAGATATACAGGAATCAAGTGTTTCGAAAAAGAGAAAATAAAAGAGAGGTAAGGAGTATTCAAGATGAACATTCAGAAACAAGGAAGAGTATTACACGTTAAAACTTTTTAATGCAAAGAATAGCAAACTGAGGAGAAATTGTGTTGTTAAAGGCGCAAAATTGACTTTAAGGTTGTTATTCTGCAAAAGGAGGGAATGTCCATCATCAAAAGGTGTTACAACAAAAAAATCAATGCACTAACAACCCAAAATCAATTTTGGTGAAGTTCCCCTTTAAAGTGATAAATAGATCAGAAGGAGGGAAGCGAGAACCTCCTGGGGAGGGTCAGTGAACTCATCCACAGTGTTTTAACAACTGTCATCTACTTGACCAGCAAAGATCTCATCGATCCACCTTATAAAAACCTTGAAATCACTGGTTTCATCACAAACAATGCAACAATATACATGTGCTAACACACACGCACATACACACACACACACACACACACAAAATGGTCGGTTTAAGTACTCACCTGGCCTGTGAAAATGCTGTGGTGACCGTGACAAGGTGGGGGTGTAACCATGGCGATTATAAACTGGTGATCCTATGGAGCCCTGACTGGTGGACCTTTGGAGGATGCGTTCCCTCCTGTCATAAGAGCCCTGATACACACACACACACACACACACACACACACACACACACACACACACACAGGTTATTACACAAACTGCTGCAATTACTGAGCATACACTATATACAGCATTTACGGCGCATACAGGGACAGTGAGTTTGAGAAAAATATATGCTCACCTCACCGGATGGGGTTGGCGACATGTTTCTTGAGGTCTAGGAATAATCAAAATTATTAAATTATTAAATCTGAATTATATCCAGGTGATATCAGACTTCTAAAGAGCCCAGACAGCCAGACATAAGTATCAGAGTATTATAGTGTTAACAGGCTTTTAAAAACAACACTCTGTACCAGGACTGAGAATAGACTATCTGCTGATCTTTCATTTTTTGCAAGCTGTGTACCTACAACAACGCACATGGTCTCCTTTTTATGTGATGAACAACTCTGTTCTGTCCTTTGTGATTTATCATTTATCATCATCAGCACACGGTGACGTATTTTACCTTGTCATCGGGCAAGGGGGAACGCTCCCTCCTGGCAGTGTGGAGCTGTGAGGGAAACAGAAGTTCAGTACTGCATGAAAGCATGAAAAATCTCACACAATCTCCTTCTTTTCTTGATTTTTTTTTTTCATAAGGAAAAATGGCGGAAGACTAGCACCCAATCAGAGGATCATTTGAGGAATATTTCTCTTAATGCACAGTACTGTAATGCGCACAAAGATGGCATGCATGCAGGAAAAGATGCATGCGGTCTGTGTGTTTACCTCTCCCACACTCTCTCGTCTCTCCTCTCTCTCATCCAGGGAAGTGGTGTACAAAGGTTCATAGGTAATAAGATCAGGGCGCTCAATGTCATAAATGGCTTTGACTTTTGGAATGGCAGCTAGGTCTCTGTAATCAAGGATCTCATTGTCTACTTTTGCCTAGGGAGACAAATAAAGACAAACATGCATACACACAAGGGTAAATGGAGATTACTACTGTAAAAAGAAATCTATTACTGAACAAGGTGTACAGTAACTGTCAAAACGGGATGTTATATAAAAGACGTATAACTCCATAACATTTCTTACATAGATCGTGTGACCCGGTGAGCCAGGTATGCTTGAACCAGGTCTGGAACAAATACTCTCGGACGACGACCTCGTAGGCTGTGAGAAGATAACACACAAGAGGCTATTAGTCACAACAACGTCAGGCAGTCAGTCTCCCATGATCCACAGCCCCCTGCCATCTGCATATCACTGTGATTTTTTTTACCCAAAACACTCCAGCATTACACTGTTTGGCTTTTATACTGTATGAGGCGATGAGAGGGAATTGCAAACCCTGTATTTACGTTTCATTGATTACATGAAGTACTTTGAAATACTAACATGTCATCTCATGATTAGGTCATTCATTTGCAAATTTTGCAAAGTGAATGAGTGCTTCAGCGCTGTGATTTTATGTTCTTAAGAACCTCATGCCTGTTTATGGGAAATGAACAGTTTGGATGGCAGCAGCAGGTCTGAATGTAGCGTGATTAAATTAGCTTTTCACCTAATTAGTAAATGGAAATTTAGAAAAGACAAATTAGTCAGCTGTGATATTGTGTCAGCTCCTCCAAATGTGCACGCATCTTTGTCTCATGCACCTTCTTGATATGAGCGTAGTCTAAGGTGTTAAAAGACAAGACTGAATGGCTCTGTATGACACACAGAGAGGGCACTGGAGGCTGTCTCCAGCAGATGGCAGCATACAGTGCATCGTGTCCTATGTATATGGTGGAACACAGGATGATGCCATCTCATAGCCAATAGCGAATACAGTACCTGCCTTTCTGTTTTTTGGAGGAATAAGAGGGACGGAGGCAATAGCTGTGGAGGAAGGGAGAGGGGGGTTCACAGGACATCACACAGGGGTTGTGCCTCTCCAGCCCGACTCACAGTTCACACATACATCAAGGCGAACACGTCAACATGTAAATGTGCACATGAACAAATATTTATACACACACATGCAAAGGCACGGACACACACCGAACACACACACACACACACACACACACACACACACACACACACTGCCTCAATAGGCAAATGATTTAAACCACAGTAGTTGAAGGTTTAACAGTTCTTCCAGGGAGCGGTAACAGCCCATACAGAATCCCTTGTTACATATTCCGAATACCTATCTTTTTCAGTAAAACATTATCATGAGACATGAACAGGAAGGTGCTTTCAGTCAAGACAAAGTCATGGACAGCGCCCAAATTCCTACCCGCTCCCTGTGTCTCTCCTCGGTTCTAGTGGTGTTCTTGCAGCCAGGATGCCAGACTGTAGATCCTGAGGAGGACGACAGAGAGATAATACATTTAGAACACCATGTGGAAATAAAGTAAATCCACATTATTACAAATATTTGGTTTAATTGCACATATTACAAAATGTTACTTTTATTAATAAAAGCTTGGCCATATTCTGGATATGCATACAGACAAAGTAAAGGATTTAATTTACAGCTGGGTAATACACACCTGGTAGACAATACATAGGAAAAATTTAATTTCACAAAAGAAAGGACAATTTCCTGCACAGTCGCAGCACTAGGTTTATTTCATTATCCGGTTGCAACAACTATTTAAAAAGGAGTCAAATCAAAAAATCCTAGCCAATTGCACCATCAATAATTGATTAAAAACTATCAATTACTAATTATAATCACTTTGAGCTTTTATTGAGCATAAAATTATGTGATTCATATGCTATGACCTTCGCAGGCACCAGATCTAAACCCAACTGAACACCTATGGGAGATATTGGAGTAACGTGTTAGCCATCACTCTCCACCACCTTCATCAAAACACCAAGGGAATATCTTTTGAAAGAATGGTGTTCATCTCTTTAGTACTTTCAGAGATTTATTGAAGCCGCATTTAAGCCATTCTGCCGACTTGTTGTGAGCCAGTACCCTACTAAGACACTTTTCACTTCACTTCACTTTACTTGTTATTCTTATTACACAGTGTCAGCAGCACAACATATAAGTCAAGTATAAAAAATCATGAAAATTAATTTTTTTAAAGGGCATTTCTGAACACAATGGGGAGGATGAAATTATACATTTTCAGTTAAAAAATAACCAAAGGTGCAGCAACTAAGTTGACAATACAGGTAGGTTCGCTCACCTTGCAGATACATCTCTTCTCCTTCTGTGAACATCTGATTGCACCTGCTGCATCTCGCACAGCTGGGGTGGTAGTGCTTGTCTCCTGCCTGGAAAACACAGAGCGCACAAAACAGACTTTGACATCACAGGAAAATGAAGATCAATGAGGCCTGCAGTAAAGCAAGTGAAGCGGAGCTGTGGCTTCCAGGAAATAAACCCAGTGCTCTACCTGTTCTCGGCAACATTTCTTTCCTCTAACACCCAAACCATGTTAGTGCAATGGATAGTTCCATCAGATCCTGTGTACTGGCAACTGCTCCCCCTCCCTTCAAAAACAACTGTTGACGAAATTGTGTTAGTGAATAATTTCCCCTGAAACTCGTCTGCAGGCTTTAAAAAAGGTGTTTCTCACTAGTTCTTGTATTCCAGTCATATTCTCTTTCAGTACGTCACAATATATGACATATTCAGAATATGACCAACATGACACCTGCCTGTTTGACACTGTCAACCTGCCTTCAGATATCTGAGTGTTCTTCTTTGTGATAACCCACACAATGCAATCCAATAAAATGATCTGGCGGCTAGAGCACCTGAATTTCCATCTACACAGATTACTGGCACTGGCACTTTATATGCAGCATGTACCATTATAAGGCCTATGTGACTTTGACCCGGGGTGATAAATACCCAAATGAAATTTTGCCTGCTGTATAACAACCCTCAGAAACATTTCAACTGGCAAGTGGCCACTCAGAGATATGGAGCCACTGACTAATATTTGCATTTTACATTTTACTGTATCAGACACTTCATAGCACCTCCTACCCAATACTCTCCTCACGTACACTGCAAAACTGAATATCCCTCTCAGGGATAAAAAAGGTACTTATGCTGTATGTGTAGTATGCCATTAAGTACTCTCCCTGTTTCTCTCATCTTTTCATAGTTGCATTAATTACACCCGCTTTAATAAGCCATTCACATTGCACTCCCAGAAGAGCAGACAATATGCAAACCCACCAATGGCTACACGGTATTTGACCTAGGTCTTGGGTCAGTGATTAGACAGACTGCTATGGCTTTGGCCTCACTGATCCATTGGCAGCAGCTCAGGGGTGAGATGCCGAGGCCTTTTCCTATTGTCATAAAGGCCTGCCTTAGTGCTGGATTACTGTAAGCCTGGCTGGCTGGCTAGCAGTGACATTTTCATACCATTAAATGAGACATAACTTAGTGTCTGATTGGATCACTGTCTGCACAACAGACAGGCTACCACTTGTTCAAGGGACCAGTGAACAGAGAGAGCGTCAAGGACAGAGGTGCCTTTAATGTTTTATATAAACTTGGATCAGACAACGTTAATAACGCTTAAACTAGCGTTTCATAACAGCTGCATGACATTCAGTATTAATGAATAATGATCACTTCCTAAATGTCTGACCACATTAGGTGTTTTATGTAATATTTATATAATTTGCCGCAAAGCAAGCTTGTATGCCTGTGTGTGAGCATGTGTATTTAGGTGGAATTGAAAAGACCTAAAAATCTGCAAAGAATTAATCATTGAGTTGACAACAGTGATGTCAAGAGTCTATTTGGCTCAGTGATGAAGAGATTACACCGGAGATTATCAAACTACATTTCACAATTCCTCTCCAATGCAACATCCTCTGTCTGTATGAGAAGCAGAAGGTGGATCCTACAACCAACTGTCAAAATGTGTTAACTCAATGTATTTCTATTTACAGTATATAAATCCACTTAATACAAATGTTAATCTGAAACTTTAGGCATAGATCATTTGCTGCAATTGCAGTTCTTAAATACACCTTAAGGACTCAGTTCAAGTGAAAGTATTTGTTCCCTTAAAATTCTTTCAAACTTACCTTAGGCAGGACTCATATTAAATCCAGGTGCAATATTAATTTTCTGTTTACAGGAACATATTACAAATTCCACATCTGATAGCTGGCTGCACAGAGAGCCAATCAGATTGATGTTGAAGCAGAAGAATGCGATGTACGTGTGTCTGTGTCTTACCTCTAGCACCTTCCCTGTGATGAACTGATGACACGCCTCACACTGAACTCCAAAATGGATCTGGTAGTCCTTCTCACAGTAGGGGGCGCCATCCCTAAGAGGAGAGAGGCATAATCTAAACACCAAGTACTTGACAGTGAAATATCATATTGTGTGTGAACCTCATGCACGCCTAAATCTAACCAAGTAGCCTGTAATTACAGCGGATATGAGCCACTTACTTGCTGATGTACTCCCCGGTCAGCACTTTGCTGCAGGCCTTACACTTAAAGCAGCCCAGATGCCACTGCCTGTCCAATGCTAGAAGAGCCTGTCCGTTCTTAATGTCTCGACCACATCCTGCACAATCTGTGAAAAGCAAAAGTGGCATGGCTTGAAAAACACATGAAGATAAAGTGTTCTCACATGAATAACTACAATTAAATGGAAATACCTGTAGAGTGAATTAGTGCGCTCACATGAAGGTTCATTTCATGTAAAAACACCGCCTTTAATGGGCTCACAATATTCACCTGGGGGTAAATGACTGCATGCAACGAGTGAGACATCTTGTCAGTTCTGACCCAAGACACTAGATGGTGATAGAGTGTAACCAGCAATGTTCTGACAGCTGCCTCTTTCTATCATCCACATCTCTCTTACCATGGCTCTAAAAGCTCCATCTATATCCAAGTAGGATCCCGAGGCTCTGAAAGTGTAAGAGGTTGGTTTCTAAATGAACAATCATCTTGTCATCTCTTCTTTAATGAATAGAGGATGAAAGCAACGCAGAGCCCACTGCAACCACGGGGGACAATAACTACGTAAGGCATAACGAGGTTGCGATGATGATGTGAGGAGAATCAGCATGCCTTATTTATAGGTGACCTTGTCTAAAAGCTCTTCAAATGCCAACAGAGAGACCAGCGGGGGTGAGAGAGAGAGAAAGAAGAGGAAGAGAGGGAAGAGAAAGAGGGAGGATGAGAGGATTGGAAGAGGAGGGGTTTGAGGGCAGCACATCCCCTGTTCCAGAGGAAAGGAAATGCATGGCCATGCATTATTTAGTAAGGCCTGTCTTGGTGTTATTCATAAAGGAACATGGCTGGTCGAACACCAGGCTGTTTCACGAGAAGAGGAGAGAGGTGGAGGAACTCCCTAAATGTCACCCCTACATCATATCATCCTCAATCAATATTTTACACGTATTGTGCCTCATTTTATACATATTTATCCAAAATTCCGTTTTGGTTTGGAAACTTTTGGATCTCCATTAGTATTCAAAGCAAAGTTTGTTTGGTTTAAACAATGTTTGGCTGCAGTCGACTGACCCACCGTGAAGGGGTTAATGTTCACGATTCCAACAAAAAGTCTTGAATAGATTTTAACATTTTGGTCGGTGTTCAATCAACTTTATGCTAATAATGTGTGGGCAAGATGACTGATGTAGTCCTGAAAATGAATCTTCACAGCACAAATATCACAGCTAAAATGACAACAGCTACATTAAATGTCATGCATGAATCATACCTGAAAGCTTTTTTTCCCAGATTTTTTGTTTTCCTAAAACTTTTTTAATTCCTTCAAGTTATCCACTTTCACTTTGAATCCTACCGCAAACTTCCCAATTCAAGCCAAAATAGCATCGCGTGAAAGTCAGTGCCTTCCTAAACCTGTGTGCATGTGTTTAATAGACAATGGCTACTTACTGCTGGAGCCCAGGATGTCCTTTGGTCCTGGAGACATGGGCTCGACACAGTACTGACACAGACAGTCCTTCCCGTTAAAGGTCACCCTGTCCCCGGCAGGGAACGGTCGTCTGAAAGAGCGGTGACATCAACGGTCGGTCAACAAGACATGGCCCAGTGGTAAGTGTAGGAATTTATTAGCTGTGGCTTGCAGTCTGTCTGATGGGGCTAAAGATGACAGGACCCGATGATGTGGATGTGTGTCAACACTGTGTCCCCCAGGAGGACATTTAGTCAGATGACGCTTGACACAAAGCATGGTACTCTGTACACTGTCAACTACAATTCCTGCCATCCTTGACTTCAACTTTGTGTGTCCATCACTTAACAAATGCAACTCTACTCGGTAGCATCAGTGGAGATTTTGGTCAGAATCAACAGATATAATGGAAACCAATGAGAAAATTTGGGTCAAATTCAGCCAGAGATATGTTTAACGCACAAATTCAATCAGGAAGACTAAGACACTTTGATGCCCTGTTTTCTATTAAACTACTATTGACCTATTGGCACTTTCCAGGCCTCTTCAAATGGGTATGGTCCTGTTTTCTCTCTTTTAAGGCCTTTGTTTTGCTCTGTGTAGATCAGACCTGAGTACAAAGAGTTTTCCAGACATATAGAGGAATACCTGTGTATTTAATATATGTTTTCTCAGCATTCTCAGAATGTAAAACGATTCTGTGCGTCTTACTTGCAGATGGTGCAGACGAAGCAGGCAGGGTGGTATGTCTTTCCAAGGGCAGTGACCACTTCCCCCTCCACAAAGTCCCCACAGCCATTGCAGCGGGTGCCATGCATGCGTTGGTAGTCCAGCGTGCACAGATACTCTCCATTCTTCATGAAGAAGCCCCCCTGGGCGAGGTCACAGCCGCACACTATACAGGACACACACATTGCCACTCTGCAAGTCAGGTCATTTAGTGCTCTGCCCATATAACACATAAAGCATCCAACCATCAAGCTGCCCAACTCCTCCACGCATCAATGGCTTTGTTAAGACTTGCTAGTCCTTCTGATTCTGAGAGGCTCACTGAATGCATGAAATGGATGCTGACTAATAAAGTCAGTAAAAAATACATTTTAACAGCTCTGCGCGCTACAATGTGAAGCGTGACATAAAATCCTTTCATCAGCGGTGCTCACAGTCACAAGTAAAAAAAACCCTGAACCCTCTCCTGTAGGAGGAACTTTGCATTGACGGCTCATGTCGATAAATCAGCACTACTACTGCAAGGTCTTTTCATTGTCGGAGTGGACGTAAGCTGTTCAATGCAACAACAATTCTACAATTGTCCAGCCCAGGAAATGGCCTTGATCTGTTTCTGAAGATAACTGGCTCTAAATACTCCACACTACACTGTCAGTCTCCAACGAGCTTCCTTCCATTCAAATATAACCTTGTCATCTACACAAACATGAAAGACTGGCAAAGGAATAAATACTAATTATGGAACAATTGAGAGTCTGGGAGGTTTTAATGTTGGTGTAGTGCTGTTATTGGATTTTACTACTAATCATATGAAAGAATGACTTGTCGAAGGAAATACGGCATTCAAGAATTTTAATGTGCGATACTACAATGGCTTTCATCACTGCGATATCAAGCAGAGACATACGGGGGTTGGCTAAAATTTCATGGCTTTTCACTTTTTGGGTCGTCCATCATGAAACACACCAATTTTTAACCGGACATGCTTTGACCATCACCTGTGTGTTGTATGCTCAAATCACATGGGTATAATAAAACAGGAGTTAAATGCCAGCAGGTCTAATGTTTACCATGTTCACCTTAGTTCAGCCTGTTAGTATGCTGGAACATTGACTAATTCACACTAAAAATAAACAATGACAATGTCATTATTTTTGTGTATTTGGGGGGGACATTTTAGGGTGTGGTGGATGACAAAAAAATCCATGGCTTAACATTTCCATGTCATATTATAATATTCACATATTAATTAATAGTATTATATTATATTCCAGAAACCCTCTCCAAAAATGTAATTGAAATGACAACGGTCATTATAGTAGCAAAAAAGCTGAAAACATTAATAATAGACTTCACTTCCTTTTGATTTGTCCTGGATTTTTCTCATTTATCAAGACTCACTTCTTGTCAGACAGAAAATGATGACTGCATACGTTGGACTTTGAAAATGCCAAAACATTTTGATGTTTGAGATGAGTGCACCTAATCATTCTTATGCAATGAGCCACACTAAGTCCTGGGGATGAATGGGAGCGAGTGAGGGAGAGAATCAGATTTAATTGCATTAGGGCTCGGGGGTGATGAGATTAGCCTGTAAGCTAACTGACTCGAGGCAAAACCAGCAGTGGAGATTTGGTGGCCTTTGACTGTGATGTCCAAACACCTCAGCTTTTCAACAGATGCATGCCATTACATAAAATTATTTTTTTTTGGAAACTCAAAAGGGCTCAACTTATGAAATTGAAATGAAAGTGAATTCAGGGAAACTCAAACAGGTTTTGCTTTTGTCCATTCCGTGGAAAGAGATAAAAAACGCACGCAAAAAGCTGCTATTTGGGATTTGCCTGCCGACGGATAGTATCTCTCAATAACCTTTGAGTGCCAATAAGCTCAGTCAACCTGATCTGACCACAACTGACCATTATTATTGTTAGTTCTCCTAGAGGTTGGAGAATGACAACAGCACACATAAATTTAGAGCGAGGATTAGGACAATGTGTCTTTTGGCTATTAAAGCTGCCCTCGTGTCTTCTTCGGCAACCGCTTACTCGTGTTGGCACACACACACACACACACACATATACTCTTAGTACAACTGACTCTCTAAAGGCAAGTATATCCACTTGTAAAGGACAGAATTAGGTGCTAATCTCAGTGTTTGCTTGTGTTATTCTGGGCCTTCGGTGAACTAAGATAACTCTTTAACAGTGCACCAGACACAGATTAACTACAAGGCCTTGAGCGGGGCAGATTCAGCCTACAAGAGTGAGACTGCTTGGTCTGCCGTAGGCGGCTACATCGCAATCATGCCAGGATGCCAGATACCCGTCAGTAATAAGGCTAAACGCCGAAGGATTGTCACTTGTCATAGCAGTCTGAATGGGACTTTAATTGAAGTATGCAGGTCTGAGAAGTGGAGATGAGTCATGCCACCATGTATACCCCCTCATTACAGGAGGATGGAAAGGACGCTGTGGCCTTCAGGGACTTACTGCTCCTATTCAGCTTTATTTCAGCTATTGGGATGCTTTTCGGGACAGTCACGGAAAAAGGACAATTTGTTCAGTTGCACTTTTGTCTTTTTACCTAAAGTGCCATCAGACATATGACTTCTCTATACCTGTGAACTATCATACCACATGACAGGCGAGAATCACAGTTTACAAACACAACTGTAGTGAGCATTAGGCAGCATTAGGCAGCATGCACCCAATGGAAGGAAGCAAATGTCCTACTATTGTGACAGTATTAAATTAGCTATGAATTTTAAAACTTCACACCTTAGCTGCCAAATTTCACACAACTCCCACATGCTTCTTCTCCTATTCAGAAAAAAACACTCATCTAAACTGTCTGAGGCTCATTTTTACATTGTAAACAAATAATTTATTTACCAATGACTGGTCTTTTTGATCATAATATTAGGATTGTCTCACATGTAGTAAGGCTGAGCCAAATCGAGCCGTAAATAATAGTGGAACCCATTCAGTTCCTGTCTTTATTGAAATCTTTATAGAAAAAGTTGATGGTTTCCAGATATTCATTGATCAGCTGTGTGTTACTGTACCTTTGCAGGTGAAGCACTTGAGGTGGAAGTGCTTGTTCTGCACCCGCAGCACCTCGCCCTTACATGGCTCCCCACACTTGTAGCACTGAATCAGGGGCTTCTCTGCGGAGTGGTGCTGTGTGTCCTGCGCATGAGCCACTGCAAGAGAGGAGACATGAACATTACGACTGAACTGTAATGCTGATGAGTCACTGAGGTCGCTGGATGTGGTAGTCAGTGCAGTTTTTGTAACATTGCTTTTAGGTTGTGTTCATCTGAGGACAGGCTCTGCACAAGGACCTGGGATCTGCAGCATCACTCACACAAGCACCAGAGATAAAGACCAACTGCTGAGAGCCTGTCAGGGTAAAAAAAAAATAATAATAATAACATTGAGCAGGACAGCACAACTTGGGGTTCACGGCCCAGATAGGCCCTCTAGAGAGCAACAACCTAAAAATAGTCTGTCTTGATCAGTGGAGGATGGAGAATCCAAATGCTGAAGGGAGCCAGGCTTGGTAAATGGCAGGCTTAAAAGGATATTGATAAAATCTGTTTCACTATTGAGTTTACTGTACTTTCATCCTCAAAGGAAAATATTATGGGCCATTTGCTGTCTATGCCTGGCTTATGTCTCCAGTAATGATGTAGCAGTGCATGATATACAGTATGTGCCTTCTTTTTTCCACATTTAAAAGATAAGTTTTAGTGTCAATCCCAGCTTGACATTAAATTCTGTCCTATGCTAACAAAGACATTGATTTAAACAATAAGGATGTGACAAAAATGTGCTAGAGCTCTATTCTTGCCTGCGGATGTCAAGTGTGACAGTAAGCAGAGCATGGCACTCAGCTCAGAAAACAATAAAACGGAGGAGGCTTATTGTTTGCTGGGACTGAATCTCTTGCTCTGTGGAAGACGCAAATGAGTGAAAGGAAAAACCAAATATGTCAAATATTTTCCTGTAAAGGCAGAAAAAAAGAAATTGCCTTCACGTTTCCAACTAGCTGCCTGTGTGCAGATAAAAGGAAAACAAGAATAAGGAAAGAATATGAAGTAGAAGAGCAACTTTGAGTCAAAGCCACCCTAGCAGCTGTGTGAGGCCGCACAGCTGTGCCTCGAGCTATAGGCTAACATGCTCACAAACACAATGTTAACATGCTGACGTATGGCAGGTGTAATGTTGTTGCAATCTTGACGTGACGATTACGC
The DNA here is from genome assembly GCA_031216445.1 of Lateolabrax maculatus. NCBI lineage: Eukaryota > Metazoa > Chordata > Actinopteri > Acropomatiformes > Lateolabracidae > Lateolabrax > Lateolabrax maculatus. The sequence continues at coordinate 18,241,509 of CM062209.1, read as the reverse complement.
TGCGTGACAAGTAAAAGGATCGTAAAATTTATCCTCATGGGAGTATCTGAACCACATTTCATGAGAATCCATCCAATGGCTGTCGAGACAATTCACACAAATGTCAACCTCATGGTCGTGCTGGAGAAAAAGTCAAGGGGTTCATCAAACTCATTTGGATCTATCGTGTGGGAATCATGAACGTCTGTACCAAGTTTTGTGCCAATCCATAAGGTAGATATTGAGATATTTCAGTGGATACATGAAAACTTTGACCCACTGGTGGTGCTGGAGGAATCAGAGTCAGAGGATCACTAAAGTGAGTAGACTTCATTATTTGGAAAACATGAATGTCTATACCAAATTCCATGGCAATCCATCAAATACTTGCCATGCTGGTGCCGATAACATGACTGCATATGGTACTAAAATAGTCCACTTTTGATGGCAACATTTTAAAATGACTGGTTGCACTAGCACGCATTGATCTTAATCTGATAGAAGATTTAGACATCACTTTCTTAATGTGACGTATTGTGACAGCCATCATAATTACAGAGGACAGAGAGGCTATTATCATCTTGCTTTATCTCTAACAGCAGCATCCACTATTATCTTCAGATCCATGACATGTCAGCCTGTGGCCCTCCTCAGTAAAAAGTTTGGGCGTCTCTCACATACACAGACATTAATCCAGCATTACTGTACGGGACGTAACTACTGCTGCAGTGCCGCACTGCACACAGCTTATCAGCTATTCTGAAACCAGCAGATTATTTCACATTCAGGAGCATTAACTAGCAAGGCAGCCTCTTTCTTTCATCCTCTCATTTCCTCTTTCTCTCTCTTTTTTCAAACAAAGACACACACACGCACCCACTAAGAATACACATGAAAGGATCTTTGCTCTTTCTGCTCTGCAGAGAATCATTAGTCTGCAAGGCTAAAATAAGACACCACCAAAGGCACAGAAATAGCATCATGACCAATCGATGGTCTACCAAAGAGAGACTTTACTCTGGATTATTGATGACTTGGCCTACCTTGCAACTCACTTCTACAGTTGCAGTGGCTTTCTGATAATGAGAGACTGAGATAATTGCAGTAAAATCAAATCAGCAAGACAGCCGGCCTTGAAAACAATATTTTCTTAATGAGACACTTCAATAGTCTTTGATTTATCCTCGAGGGGCAGTCTAATATGTCCTAAGTCAATTCTTATGGCCACAATTCACAGAGCTTCAGTTTATTCATAATGTGGATTGAAAAAGAACTGAAAGAAGTTGGGAGTTGTGAAAAACAGTGTAAAAAAAGATAAGACGGGATATCAGGGGGGAGGCTGGAAAGAATGTGGGTACGAGGGTTTGGAGGGTGGAGGATCTGTCTCCCTGGTATCTCTGATGTGATTACACTCAGCAGGACAATGAGTCATCTCTGGGTGAACCAGACAACTGTGACAGTGAACTGAGTTTCAGCAGCTCTGTGTGTGACATCACACCTCCATAGAACAACACAGGCCATCTGGGTAAAAATATCCAATCTAACAAGTCATTTTAAGCCTCATCCACACTTTTCATCCTGGAACAACTAGGAGTAAAAATTATAGTTTATTTCAACTTGGTTCTTTTTTGTCTGGCCATATCAGTAATTGCTAGATCTGTAAACACATCAAATAAGTTTGGCTAACCTGAGAGTTCGTTAACAACCTGCTTGAAATGTCTGACTGCTCATCTTTCTTGCCCCGTCCGGTGGGGATGTCGCCACATTCCCAGATCTCTGCAATTCATTTGGTGAGTAAAATGTTATTATAGGAACGATGGCCAAAACTGCAAAGCAAGTAATAACAAGTGTGTCCTTTAACACTAACTCTTTTCAGTAAACAAAACTGGATTAATATTCCTGATATAAGACAAAATAGAATCAAGAAAAATCCAAAATCCAAAATTTGATTCATGAAACATTAAACCCACATTAATTGATTTTTAAACACTTGGGAGCTGCACAACAGGCTGTAAACACAACATTGACATATTGTCACTTTATAGAGTCAATGAAGTGAAAACAATGTTTTCACTTCAAATATTTGCTTAGCGACATGGGTATTAATTTGGACAGTGTTGGGAAAGTTACTTGAAAACCAATTACCCATTACACATTATTCAAAATGTATTCAAAAGGTAGTAAGTAAAAGCAGTAAGAGTAATGTCTTGCATTACTCATCACTTTACTTTTGTTACTCAGCCCAGCTCTGTCAAAAGTGACTTTAAACAACACCCACACATTGCATCTTTTGTATTTACCACGTCTAGAAATAGAAAGCGAGACACTGTTGTTTAAGAAGCAGGCAGCCCAACAGTTCGTAGAGATACTGACCATCCAGCAGTTTGCTTGGTCTCGGTGACTGCACACAGTTCTCCACAAGTTCTGACCTTAAACATTTGAATAAGACAACTCGTCTTTAAGAAACTCTGTCTCCCCCCAACTCAAGCCCCCTGCCTGTCTGTCCACTGAACGCAGAGAGACCAAACTCTTATCAAGCCTCCATAAAACTCCTGGTAAGACATTGGACGACTGGGATTAGTAGCTGTAATGAAATTAATGGATTTCAAATTGTAATCCCATACACTGCTCATTACTGAAACACGTTCTAATGTAGCGTGTTACTAAGTAATGGGTTCCTGTCCAACACTGGATAAGACATCTGTGTCTGGGTAAAGCTCAATAATCCCTGTCCTTTGAGCTCTGTTTTGGTCTCCTCCAACTCCTGAGGTAAATATCTGTCTGTTTAGCTTCTAAATGCTCCACTATGTTCAGTTCGTCGCTAACTTTGTCTGTCTGCCGTTCGGTGCTGGGCTGGAGGGTGACAAAGAGGGTGTTGGGCTGATATGAGCGGTGAGAATGAACCAAAACAATGTGGTAAAAGACAATAAAAGGCTCGGTACAGCTGAAGGGGAACTGCAGAGATAGGTGGTGACAATTCTCTGTGGGTTTGTCACAACACGTTGAACCTTTCACACTACACATCTTATCCAACGTTAATATAAAAATATTGATTGGAGCAGCTTTAAATCTCTGAGCCTGTTTGTATTGCAGACAAGCTATTTTTAACATTTCATAGAGCGCTGTGCTGTCAGCGGGGACAGCATAGCATGGAAAAGTCTACACTGCTAACGTCACAGCAGGTTGACAAAAATCCAAGACAGATGTTTGAATCCCGTGCACGGAGGATCCAAAAAATGAGGTTTGGATGGGAATCTGTGAGCACTGTGTGTTTTTCCAGTTTAAAGTGCTGTGTTTGCCTCAGCAGTGGCTGCACAGAGTGAGAGAGACTGTGGCAAAATCAAGCTGGGGTGGATACTCTACGTGGTGTTTCATAAAAAATAAAAGAAGCCAACAAAAAATTTACTGAAAGGAGTCAGATTGAAGCATTTATAGGATTTGTTTGGTCATAAAATCAATAAGTGAGATCTCTTTCAAATGTTTATCAGACCTCCACACTTATGACTCTATGTCTACAAAAGTAACTTTAAGCAATTTTACTTCAATAACATAAATTTGAAATAAATCCATCAGTAAGTCTTTGGGGGTTCTTGTGATAGCAGCAAAACAGCACTTGATTTGCTAAAATGTATATTATATAATGCTATAAATAAGTAAGCTCACTGTACATCAAGCAAACCTCAGCACAGAGCAACTTACTGTGAAATATACAGTGGTACAATTTTTCCGACCGCTGCTCACATTCCTCATTCTGGGCTGGAAGTGTTGGCTGTGCTGACAGAGTGATCTGTCCTGCCTCATCACCAGGGGATAAAGTGACTGATATGAGCCCAAACACACAATGAACACGCACACACACACACACACACACACCATGGTGCTGAGGGAACAATAACCAGCAGAGCATCCCAAAGCCAGGCGCAGAGGAAAGGGGGCTGATCTCCCTAACCCTACATCCCACCCACCCCCCACTCATTTAAGCAGAGCCTAGCTGCGTTGGCAATAATAAAGGCTGCAGATGATACTCTGGAGGGAAGTAAAGAAGGCCATCTTGAACCCCCCGAGGACAGATTTTACAGAAACACGTGCGCCAGCCTTGCTGGTAAATAACAATAGAGTGGGGTTATTGACAGAGTGTGCGGGATTCGCTGAGGAAGCTTCAGACTTTGTTGCCTTCATTTCCTACTATGAACCCAGAGGAAGGCAAAGTCATAGTAGTGGTCTGGAAAAGCACTGGGAAAAGGGGAATTCAATTAAACAATAGATGAGAGATGAAAAGATCTAATAAAATATTTAGTTGCTCACTGCCTTTGTTACTGTAAGAGTCACAGACAGAAGAGTTTCCGGTAGCAGCCCCAAAGGAGTGTGTGTGTTTGTTTGTACAGTATGTGTGCATGTGCCTTAGTGTGTATGTGTGTGTGTGTGTGTTACAAAGAGAGACAGAGGGACAGATAAAGAGGTAAAAACAGCCATCTCCACTCCTGGCATCCATGCCAGTACTTTTGGCCCCAGATGTGTCTGCTTCATAGGCAATGAGCACACACACACACAGACACACTTTTTAAACCAATCTCTATCCAACCAGTTTGGGATTGAATATTCCAAGGGGGTCTGACCCATAATGAATATCAAAGGGCACAAGATATGCCCAGCATGAAATCCCAAAGTGTGATCGGATGGGTGTGTGTTTGGGGGAGGGTGTGCAGAGCTCTTCACAACCCAGACATAACAAGAAGCTCTTAACCCTCCCCTCCATGAATATGTATGGCTGCACTCACAGCCTCCCCGCCCCTCTGGCCCACCACCAACGTCCCAGACAAAGCACTTCAAACACGGGCACAAATTGCAGGGGGGAACCCTATCGGCCTCCACCAGGCCCCCCAGCCCTGGATAACTAATCCTTAGGGAACTGGGTTTGGAATAATGATCTGGTCTGAATGGTTGAACGACAGTGCGGAGCGTTTGTTGTTGGGTAGGTACATAATAATAATAATACTCTGATAAACAGAGAGAGGGATTTCCAGTCCAACCACTTATCTGTGAGGAGACAATGGTAGCTTCATGAACTGCAGAAGCCTTTGTGTTTGTACAACTGGAGCTGATGAAGGCCTTGGCTCCTTGCTTCTGAATTACGGCCCATTATGAACCCCACACTCCTGTGTCGTGTTTCCTGTGGTAATCAAACCGATTTATGCCAGACAGGGAGGATGTTTGTTGACTGGCACAATGTATGGCTACAGTCTGTGTGTCTTTCACGAGATTCCCATGTCGCTCTTGTTGTTTTAGCCTGTATATTTTAGGTCCGTGACTGTCTCTCCCCGGCCGACCACTTATCTCATCTGTATATTCTGGTCCTGTGTTCCAGCTGTACAAACAGTGTACGTCTATGAGAGTGTGTGTTGCACTGATGTCTGCAAAGGGGTTTAGCTCCTCTTTCAGGGGGTAGACACTGGCAAGCTTCAAAGATGAGGCACCACTGCAGTTGTCTGCAGCACTCTGCAAAATCATGGGAGGCAGCTACGTAGCCACATAACATTAGACTTTCATGTCAAAAGAAAATGATCACGTTGTGAACGCAGGGAGTTCATGGAGTTGGTGGTTCTTTGCACGAGGCAAGTGACGTACATGTGATGACGAATATCTAATTCCACAGAGCACAGAGCGGTCAGCTGGGCTGCTTACGCAATTTAACAGAGAACGCAAGAAAGAGCATCAATTAATCAACCAGTTGTACAAAAGTGCACGGATCTCGGAAGCACGTGTAGATATAGAAGGTAAAAAAGATGAGACTGCCTTGGATACACATGGCCCCAATAAATTACAAACTATTCCATGGGTATTCTTGGCTTTGAAAATAGGACAACCGCCTGCAAGCAGACAAAACGCTAACACTGCAATCCTTTTATTATAATTCATCATTCTGAGCATACAGTGTAATTCAGTATTTGGTCAGTTGTGCACCCTGATGGTACAGAGCCCACCTGGCCTCAGACAGATTGCATGATGAGATCCCTTGAGGTTACAGAAAGAAAAAGAAAAAGCATTCCTACAGCTTTCTATTACGAAGAAATGAAAAACTATAGGCCTCTAAATGTGGATGATAGACCCAGACAAGCCTCCTGCCACCAACAAATCTCAAGAGTCGGCAGGCGAGGTCGCGGGTTAAGTCTACGGAAAACTTTCCGAGGGACTATGGGAGATGAACATGTGGCAGCCAGAGGTTACGGGTGTTCTGCCAGCACGGGGACTTGATGGCAAAGGCCTTTTCATTGTGGCCTGTCCAATCCACATCAAGGGAACAGCTCCAGAGCCGGACACCGCCTCCAGCCACCAGTGTGCTGTCGGATACATAAACAAACCTACACACTCAAATCTGTCAAAGAGATCTGTAAACATGTTTTTTTTTTTTTTTTTTGGTGATGGAAATATTTTCAGACAAAACATAAAAATAACACATGCCCACACACTGAGCACAAACTCTGTCTACAAAAGCTGAAAGATTAACTCAAAAAGCATCCGCTGAAACACAGGAGTAAAATTTTAAGCCGGTTAACTTTTTAACTTGACACACTGTTAAGGGACCTGGAGTATGATGGTGACGTATAATGACTTATAACTGTGATTAATTATGTTCATAATCAGTTTCACTGCAGTGGACTTGATAACAGTGATGTAATCTTTTAGTAATACTTATAGATCCAGTAAATGCAAGTTACACGCTTATTAGTTACATATTTGTACTTGATTTTACTAAGTGGTTAAAAAGTAAAAAGGCAGACAATTGTTTTCATTACTTCTCTTTTGAATTGAAACAGACAAACATTTTCATTATAGAAAATTGCGCCTATGTAGCTGCTTGCAGTGAGTCATACTGACAAACAATGGTCAACCTCACGACCACATGCCCCTGTAAATTGCCGGGAATGTTAATATCTCTCGAACATGCCCTCCTGACTTCACCTAATTCATCCCACACAGCTGGGCGACCTCAGTTATAGGTAGAAACAATCATCTTTTTCTTTTAACAGGACCCTATGAATGAGGCCACAGCTGACAACAATGGAGTGTACCTTTCAGATGGTCACCATGGCAACGGCTGCAGACAGAGCGAGAGGGAAAGAGAGGGAGAGAGAGGGAGAGAGAGCGAGAGAGAGGGAGAGAGAGCTAGAGACAGAGAGTGCAGGTCCATAGCTCTGCGCAGTGTGGATCCCTACACTAGTGCTCCACTTTTTCCCTCTACACGTCACCTTTTCATTCAGACGGACTGTTTTAACATAGAATTATCTGCACATTATCAGCCTTTTACATTCGGCGTCAAGCTCCTTTACCAAAAGCCAGATGCTTTGCTCCAACATACATTTACATAAAGACTAAGGCTGCCAAATTAAGACTCCAACCCAAGCATCAGCAGCTAGAGAGTATTGAGAAGGGCGTAGCACATTCAAGTCTTTAACTGGAGAGAATATGTCGATGTGTTGAAGATGCACATTTATTCTGTCATTGGTCATGCTTCTTGCGAGCAACACACACCCACATAAAGAAAGCCATGCCCGTAGTACTGTGACTATATCATACCACACATCTAAAAAATCGGACACTAAAAATTTAGTCAAACTAAATGTAATTCAAACAGCCAGACACAGCAGTGCCAATCCAACTGGACACGCTGCACAATCTACACACACTGCAGACAGACACCAGCACCACAGGCAAAACAAATACCATTGAAACACACTCATCACACACACATACACACACACTCCCTAACCCACGACTGCTGGAATACCTTTTTCTTTGACCATGACCATTGGAATCCAGGTGAATCTGCACCAGAAAAGGCTCCGGGTATCGATCACCAGTCACACAGCAGCCGCTAGTTCCTTTTTTCAGTCAAGACTGAAGAGCAAAAAGACAGCCGAGACACGACAGAGAGAGAGAGAGAGAGAGACAGAGAGAGAGAGATAGAGAGAGGTGTAGGCGCTGCAAAGCTCTCCTCCCGAAAACACTGCTACAGCGTGGGGTTTGCCTCCCGACTGCCTGTTTTCCTCACATCCCTCTCCTCCTCCTTCTCCTCCTCCTCATCTGCCCACTCCTCCTCCTCCCACTCCTCCTCCCTCTTCCCCTCCTGCTCCCTCTCTCAGCCCCTCTGTTGTGTCAGCCGCCTCCTCATTGCAGCAACCAGGTGGCTGCTGATTCTGTGGGACTGAGAGCAGTAACCCCAAATCCCCAAAACAGACCCCTCAAGCACATACACACTACAGCAATAATGCAGGAACACACACACCACATGCTATTACAGACACACAGGCATGTTTAAATGTGACACTGACTGTTAAGGCATAAAGACTGTATATATTTAAATTCTGGTACATCAGACTTTCTTCTCCCTGTCTTCTTCAGTTGTAACATCTTGTGCTCATCAGTTTGACCTCCCCTATAAACTGGGTGGTATGATGTGAATTGTGAATGACACCCTAAAAATGAAGATAAACTCTATTCTATAGTAAAAGTCCAACAAACTGAATTTTGCTGGGAATAACCCTTTACCACGTCACTGTACTCTGCAACACACACCTCAACAAAGACTTTGTATGACTACAACAGGGCAGCGGGTGGAGATCAATTAGTCTTTTCAGTGCAGTAATTAGGCTGCTGTGCTGAAAGACTGGTCCAGGTTAACAAAAATTAGTGTATTTATATAAGAGTATAAGTACAATACTGATTTCTTTTGGAAATGTTGGTCTTTTGTGACAGTAGCAGGAGGTGGTTATAGCACCAAGCACCAAAATGAATAATTCAAATGAAATAAAAGATGTATTAAACACATTATCCACAGTTCAAAAAATGTTGTTTAGATGATAAGTGCTTTTCGAGATTACTATCTCCAGGACAGTATTAAGAATGAAAGGAAACAGGGGTTATCTAATCAGAGCCAATTAACACTGTCGACCTGATCACATGCAGTAAAGCCAGGCACACCTTGAGGGACAGCCCATGTTGTTAAAAATCACAGCGCTTCCAGCAGGTACTATATGAGAACTGCATAGAAGGGCAAGAAGGGCCATTTCAGGTCAAAGTTCAGACTTACCGTGATCTCTAGCATGAGCTTTGTATTAATATCTTCAGTGGATCCTCTGGAATCCAATTACAGAGAGCACGGGAGAGCACGTTCCTGGCTGAGCCTGGTTAACACACCATCTCTTACTTCATCTACAACTCAAATGACCATAAGAAAGATTGCCATTTCTTATCAACTCTAGAGAATTAATTCATATACTTCTGTTGTACAGATGTTGCAAAATAGGAAAGGTTCTAATCCGCAAGGGAGATGAAAAACATTTGCAACATGAAGAATTCATGCAAACGCTTTTTGTGCCTAATTTGTTTGAATCACTCAGTTTTAGTACACTATAAAGTCACTGATCCCATGCTGGATTCTCGCTGTACCTCTCTATGGCTGAGGAGGAGGAATAGCTTTGCATCAGCACCACCTCTGTAATTGCTGATGCAGGCAGCCCATTATGCATTCAGAATGCATTCAGCCACTGCAGTGTCAACTGTGCCACCTGCTGGATACCCAACAACATGCATCAGTTTCCACACGGGCGTTTTCTTCTCATCGGGCAATGGAGACATGCCAGTGAGGCAGACGGTAAAAATAGTTAGCGGATGTTTCTCCAGCACTCCACCCTTTTTTATTAAGGAGGGAGAAAAAAAACATGTAACGAGTTTGTGATGACCTAAGATTTGAGTGGCTATTTGATACCTTTTCCAAATGTTGGTTGGTCAAAAACCATCTCTTTAAGAACATTCACAGTGTGGCTATAGCTGCTAAATGCAACACAGGGAAGTCCTTTTATTGTGTCTTCTCATAATGCTGTAATGGCCCTATTATCATCTTGCCTCTTTTAATAATCTCTGTAGGAGCTGAGGACATTTATGCTACATAAGGCTTGCCAAGAGAAATTCCCGAGAAGCAAAGCCTATTATCTGTGGATGAAAGGTTTCTACTGCATTTGGCTCACCTATGGATCATCCATGTCCAACTGTCCATTAATAACCTGGCCAGGGAACTCTATGCTGCACAGCCCTCATTTCAGTGCAGATTAAGCACCGTTACCATGTAGCATGTGCATTTCATTGACAGTAAATAAAGTCAATAAATGCCATTTGATTTACAGTACATAGATTATTGCCTTGAGTAGTTTAGCCATACTGACATTATAATGCCAGAGGTCACAGTTACAGTAAACAACAGTGGTTTGTGTGGGTAGACTGCACAGTTATCCCTGGGATTAAAATTAGGATCGCAGGATGCCAGACAACTACACACATGCAAACACACACACACACACACACACACACACACACACACACACAACTGCACATTCTTAGCTACGCACACTATGCACTGGATGACGATTTGCAGATTTTTACAAATCCAACAGACAGTTAGGAAATACAAGTAACCAGGATGAACGCCTCAACTCTTTTGGAGCAAAGACAGACCTCCTTTTCTGTCTCTGGATAATGATAAGCACTTCACCAGCTTGTTTCTATTTCAGAATGGGTTGCAAAACAGTGAGGACCTTTTGAACAGAAATCCTGTGCAACCAGGTCCACTTCTCACCCATGCCACATCAACATTCCTGTGTTTTCTACCCTGTATACACAGAAATACATGTTTCGCTACATTCATTCAACATTTCTTTCTATTTGTAAGTATTTCAACAGTTTACAAGCACAAAAACATTTTTCAATCTACAATCCATAGGAATGGATGGGGGTTGCAGACTTATTTTTTGTCTTTCTTCGAGTTATCATCAATCACTTGGTGACCTCTGGATAACATCACTTGGGGAGCAGACTTAGAGCTCCTCGTATTCAAAAGCACTCAACTAGTGAAATAATGCAGCATTGTTTACGGTGTGGAAACAGGGAACACAGTTTTTAGAGTAGTTTCAGAAACGGTTAAAGTCATGGAAGAATTTTTCTGGCCGTAAACATTTAAAGCATGACCCAGGCTTGGCCTCTGCAGCACTCACTGAATATAAGAAGCTATTGACTGTCACTGTCACTGTCAGTGTTGGATTGATTTTAGCTCTCACTGAAGAAATGAAAGGGCAAACGCAAGCCTTGACCTCTGTGATCTTTGATCCAGGGTCAGTTTGCAGACACGAACCTTCCTTGCAACTGGGCTATTAGTCAAAATCCAACTTTAACTCAAAAACAGAAGGAGTCGCTGCTGTCTGCAGTATTTGCAAACAACTAAGTGCCAAGCAAATGATGATTGTACTACTGAGCCTGGCATGCAGTCAAGGAATACATAAGGTCCGCAAATCTCGATTTGTCCTCATGCCCATGTTGTAATCCTGATGTAAGCCACCATGTCACTTCTTCATGTACTGTTGCTTGGCAAAATGCAGCAGGTCTGCCCTTGCATAGGGGTTTGCATTATATAACTATAAAAAGGACGGTGATTAATTTCCTGACTTTTTCAATGTGTGCTTTTTGGCGTCGGGGAGTTGTGGTTGCATAACTTGTGCACAGGAGCTTTCACACATACGCACAGGTCAGATGTGGAAAGCCTAAAGAGGTGTAATCACTCACTGCCATCCAATTAAAATGAAGTAATCTCTGAGCAGCAACTAATCAACTCACTCTCAGACACCTACTCGCAAACCAAATACAAAGCAGAGCGGCCAAACTGCAATACAGGAGGAAAACAACAGCCCCTCGTGGTATTAACAAACAACTGTTGAAGGGGGAAAAGCAGAGGAGAGGAAAGGGAAATAAATAAGACAATTAAATGTAACTTCAATTAAAAGTCTCTAAAAGAAGAACAATGTACTTGCATCAAATTTATGCACAAACTTTACATTTTAATGGTCAATTATGTATAACTCATTATTCTCGCAATTATCATTAAATGACCAAGACCCTACTAGGATGGATGGATGGCTGTAATGGGATATGGGTGAACACATTTTAAAAATAGATCTAGATACATCTTTTCTCCTGTCCTACCTGTAGCGACGTCATTCAGCCTCTCACTTAGATAATAGTCATTTGGGTTGAGGTTGGGAAGCTGCTCCATGTATTGTTTAGGAATGAGGTACAAGACCTCAGCCACATGCCCATCCTCGATGATGGACATGCGCTTGACCGAGCTCTTGCGTTTCACCCGGACGCGGTCGACATTCTGGCTGCGGCTGGAGCTGCACAGCTTGCCCAGGCTGTTGAGATTGGGCATAGTGGGCATGGTGGCCGGCCCCCCGTCAACTGTCCCACAGAGAAGGGTAAAGCAATGCAGGTAGACGTCGGCCAGGGACGGGCTCAGACCCGCTCTAAAATCCAGTCGCCTTTGGACATCAAGGACGTGGGGTGTTAACAGAGGCACAAAACGGAAACAAAGCTTGATGGGCAACTTCACAGCAGCTCATCATAAAATGATGGAAGCGTCCAGTGAGGGCTCCAGTGTAAAGTCCTCCTGTTGGGATCCCTCCAACTGTCACTTCAGGTCTGCGGTGGATGTTAAGAAGTGGGGTGCTGACGTCCACCTTGAGGTGGAGACGCCAAACAGCAGGCAGCAGGTATGACAAAGCACTCTGCCGCAGGTAGAGCCGAGTGAGAAACAGGGAAAGAAGCTTACGCTATGAGTGTCTTCAGCCCAAACAGCCTGGTGCCTTAAGCAGCTTAGGGCTGACGTCGAGCCTATGATTATCCTCTGGGTGGGGTTAGGTAGCTCTACATCAGGTTGGCCCAGTGTACGGTGGGAGTCTCTTTACTTGATGTGACTCATGTGCATCCCAATCTGCTTATTCACACCTGTCCAGTGAAATTCTGTAGGACCTTTCAAAAAGTAAACTCATTGTTTTTGGTGTTCTGCATTTTAGGTCAAAGTACGTTATTAAACGACATTTTAGATGCATCTAGTGTCTAGATTATGTTTATAAAGTGTGTTTTGGTGTGAATGTACTTTGCAATAAGGTGGGTTCACGTACAGCAGGAACAAATGGATGCATATCAGTGTACAGCATCACAGTGATCCAAGACATACTTTCAGGATAGATTGCCTTGGGAGTCTGCCAGCCCTTCACAAGGTCAATAACCAGCAAGGTCAGTCCAGCAGCCAACAATGCACAAACCCACTGTTAATCATCAGCAGGATCCTTTGCAATAAAAGGCACTGTAACTACACCAGCGCTGAAGTGGAAATGCCAGCAGTGGCTCTCCATTATCCTGTGAAATCGTCGGGTATGGGATTTTGGAAGATGTACTAAGTAAGAACTAAGTAAGAAGGCATGTTCTGAGTTTTTAATCTTCAAACCATTTAATGTTGGGATGATTTTGTTTCTGCAAAGACTTTCCAGAATGTTTTCTTGACAAGCCAAATCCATATAACCAACATCTAGCTATTGAATTTTTATAAGCGCTCTTACTTGAGCGAAGATGCATTCACTTTCCTTGGAAATGTGAGTTCGGCATAGGGTAAATTTGTCATCGTCATCGACATGTCCTGGTGGGAGGTGAAAAGATAAATGATGCAGCGGGAGAATCTGAGCAAACTCCACAAAAACAAGATAACTCCAGAGTGCTGTGATACGTTTTAAACCAACTGAAAACATTTTTTTTTTAAACCTTAAAAGCAGTGCTGTTGAGACAGGACAGCTATCACATACATACACACATATTAACCTAACATGAAAAATAAAAAAAAAACTTCCATGATTCACCCTTCCTAACATTCATCACACAGATAAGGCTAATCACAGCTATCTACTTTCTCCCAGCAAATTAAATAAATCACTGAGGTCTGTAGGCATGGTAAAAAGCACAGCAGACAATGACAAAGCACAAAATATCCTTTTAGCCTGGAGATATCAGGCTTGGCCTGCACTTCAAATTTAATGATTTTCCTCCTTGTTTGAGAGGGTGCACAGAAACAGGATGGCTGGAGCTATAATCTACTATTTAGATCAATACAGTATTTAAATCATTTGACTTAGTTCAGGTTCAAGCACACCCTCATTCTCCCATTCAGAAAGCCAGAGTTGCATTCCAGAGAACAGATAAAGAGTGATAGTGAGCCATAAGCAAGAAGACGTACACTCTTACACCCACGCATCCAGACACATGGACCTGAGAGTAACTAAGGACATGCCATTCTGCTGCAGTGAAGCACTGCCCTCCAATTGTCATCCACTCTGTGGTAGCTTTGACACGACTACCCACACGCTCGCAAACCAACACATACGTGCTGAGAGAACAAGACCAGCGGTCCTTGCACACAGAAAAATGAGCGTCGCTCACAAAATACATCCCAAACATTCTCACAGCCTCTGCCGTTTCTGCATCCTGCTCCACAGCAGAAGAAACACCCCCACCCCCACCCATCCCCCCTCCTCTTCATCTGTTTTCCCCCTGTCTTACCATCCAGTCCGAAGCAGGAGGTGATTTTTTGGGCGTAGTTGCAGAGCCCATCGTAGCTAGGCTCCTGCCACACCGTATTCCTCTCCTCCATCTCTACACACTCCCACACACACCGTCCCGTCCGGCAGTGCTTTTACTCCTTCCCCAGCTCATCAATTATTCAGGCTTTTGCCAGGACACATGCATGCGCGCGCACAACAACCCTCATATGCACATACACCATACGCACACACACACACACACACACACACACAGAGATGGAGAAAAGTGCTGATGCAGAGGGTCGTGCTGTTGGAGCATGAGCAGCCCTCTCCTCTGGTAGGATAAGGAGGAAGCATCAGATTAGGTTACTGCAGAATGGAGCCGTGCCTCCTTTCTCATCCACCATTGATCATCCAGATTACACTGCAGTGTAACAGGTACGGTGTGCAGGACGTGCTAACCCTGCTCAAGGGAAAGGGCGGGGCAGAGAAAGAGGTCATGGCAACGCAAAACTGAAGATGTACCAGGTACCATGGGGAGGGTTTTCTTTGCTGTTAGTCACTTAAAGCTACCCAGCAATCCAAATGCGACGATTTCTTTCAGATCTGATTACTGGAAAAAAGCACAACAATGTAGTGTATTGAGGATGGATAAAACAAGGACGCATAAAGCCAAAAAGTAAACTTGCCCCTAATTTCTTTAGGCTGACATAACTCTTTATGATTTGCATTTATGTTACAACTTATAATAATAAGTAATCATGTGTAAAGTTAGATGAAAATAGGTTATAATTTAATATAATAATGATAAGTAATAATAAATAATAATTAAGCACACTTATACTACAATGCCTTCAAAAAGGTCCATCAAATCTGATACAGAATACGATATGCAAACTTTAACGACAGCCCAGGTGTAGCAGAAAACTGACATGGCAGAAAGCATTGGCCCACACATGTGAGAACTCTGCCGTCCAACATGTTGCAAGATTCTGCGGTGGAGCTGAGATAAATGGACCATGATGAACAATAAATTCACCCACACATGAATAGCCAACCTAAACAGCAGAGAACCAATGATAGCAGAACAGCAAACTATAAAAATAAATGAAGCGCTTATAAATCTAAATGGCATAACTGTGCTAGGATTTAAGGGGATTTCCCAGACCAAGATGGAGAATGTACTGTAGATCCCTCAGATGCCACTACCGAGGTGACCTTGAACAATACACTTAACCCCCGATGCTCTGGTCGAGATGCTTAATGGCCATTAATGGCAGACTCACTTTGCAGATCACAGGTAGGAATGAATGTGAAAGCGCTGCGTGAAATAATATACAGTATTCGCTCTGTCAACATGCCCAGGATAATGGTTTGATTTATATTTTAAATCATGTTAAAAGATTCTAGACAAAAGAAAACAGCACATGAAATATGATGACAGTGAAAGGCCCACATAGAGCCGTCTGCCCGGAAGGGTGTAGTATAAGGTGGGGGTGACTAATGGAAGGGCACTACCAAGGTAAAAGCTGATGGCCTTGTGCTGATAATGGGGGGGGGGGGGGGGGGGGGGGTGAGAGCACAGTGATGCTTGCTGGACAACTGAGGGAGGGGCTGGTAAACATCAATGCATCAATGCACTGCACACTGGGAGGGGAAAGTGGAGTCATTTGAGACATTTTCTAACTTCCTGTTTCTGTTTGAGGGAAAGTTAGTTTAAATCAGCTAATGTGTTTTGGGTCTTGACTATAGATGTCTGGATGCTAGAATATCTACAATAACACAACCAGAGGTCAACAATGTGGGCTGAGCCTCCAACTATATACTGATATCCACATTAGGGCTGCAAACAATAATTTCCAAATTAGATTATTTTCTTGATGAATCATTTCCTCTATAAAATGTCAGAATATTATCCATTTCTAAAACCCAATTTGATGTCTTCAAACTGTCTGTTTTGGCCTATCAACAGTCAGCAACCCAAAGATAAAACTTTTGCTATCACATGTGACAAAGAAAAAACAGCACACTATATAATACAAAGTATCGGAAGAAAATATGTTTCCACAATCTCAAAAATATTCTGAATTATTAACTAAACAAAAATACTTGGTGTCCCCTTGTATATATTGTGAAACATGGTGTAAATCAAGCTCTCAAGTATTACAGCCGGTGCAATTGAAAAGCCATTGATTCCGCCTGGCCCATGACAAATACATGTTTGATTTGACAAACTGTTACAAAGACTGTGTCAAGACGCCTGATTTATCTGTGATAATAAATTAATAACCTCACATCCGTGTAACCAGTACAGAGATAATTGGCACTATCGCCCTACTGTAGAGTGCAGGGTAGTTACTTCTCATGAATAATGATTGGCTGTTTGCAGGGGGTTGAAGCGTGTTTATCAGATCCGTGTACCACAGGGGGCTGTCAAGCGGTGGGCTCTGAGCTCCATCGATCTCCCCCACGGAGGACGGATACAGCGGGCCGCATCAGTGATGGGGGGAGTTCAAAGCCATCTCACTGCACAGGCTCGGCCACACAGAGCCTGAAGGGGAGTGACATACTGTACAGCCTGAGCTTCTATATAAAAGATTGACGTTTTTTCCCAGTAACAAGATCAAGCCCACCACGATGAATCCCACTGCAGATTAAATACAATAACCTTGAGCTCATGTTAATATTGCAACTTCTCTGCTTCCACCTGGCTCTCAATCAGTCCGCCAGACCACCTGATCACAGCCTACAGCAGGAGCAGCTGGAGGCTGTTTGTCTCCTCTGCCAGAGAACACAGTCACCTGACACAACTCCAGGGCGGCATACACAAGGGCCCACCTGATGGGAACAAACGTGCCCCGCCTGCACTGAAATGGAAACACCCTCTCAACTCCAGACAGGTTGAGATTGCTGCACCGAATGCACCTTTCTGTTACTCGCCCACCCCCAAAAGATGGCACTTTATGTCACCTCACCAGCATCACTACTCCCCTGTATCACAACCAGCCAATTAAGGACACACAGTCAAACAGCTTCCATGTGCAGCCTTTAACTAATGACATGCACCATTCCTGATTGAAGGTAACAGCAAATGTCAAAGAAACAAGCAATCAGAGGCGGTTCATTATCACAGCTGGGATTTTCTTTCTTTCTTTCTTTTTTTTTTTTTTTTTGTTTAACTGTGCTCTATTAATGTGTTACACCAGAGTGCAAAGTGTCCATATGAACAGAATAAGTTGTGGGCTGCAGGGAGGGCTGCAGCGGTGGAGGCTGTAGTTCCAGCTATGCGCCGGTGTAACCTACTTACAACAACAGTGTCATTACCACAGCCCGATCCTGCCGAAAGACGACGCAGATGGGCTCTCTGGCCCATTGCGTCCATCCTCGAACCAAGACCCCCCCCCACTCCTCCTCCTCCTCCTCCAAGATGAAGAGACTTTCCCCCCCTCTGTATGTACTGTTATGAAGGCTTCTGCGGCAAAAGATACTCACCTCTAGCAGACATGCCCGGTAGGTAGAGCCTCTCTTTCTTTGCCGAGATCAGGAGGAGGAGATGCCCCGGTGCAGCTCTGAAGGAGGAGGGGGGGGGGGGGGGAGACCAGTCAGATATTATCTGTACTTGAAGTTTTCGGCTGTCATTTAATGGGATTAAACGCGGGGACACACAGAGTCGGCGATTTGGTAGACTAGACTGGAGCAGACTGCGCGATGGAGAGAGCACTTTCCAGCGACAGGGCGTGTCCTGGAACAGACAGCATCCCTCTTATTTTCCAACAAGTTCATGTCCATATTTGAACATAATATCAGAGAATCACGGAGTCATAAATGAATGTATTCTTGCAACGCCCGGTCTGCAGCTGCTGCCGGGCCACCTGGACGCCAAACCGGCTGGCCTACTTTTGATTCCGGGATGACTGGGCTGTCCTGGACGTGGTACTCGGGCTAAATCATGAAGTTGACAGGCAAGGGAGCAGTGGGTGTTGTTTTTCCTGTTTTTTTTATTATTTTTTTCCCCTCCCATCGATCCGGCTACTCTGAGGAAAATATGTGGCAAACCTCCTCATCACGTGGACTCCTCAACTTTATCCTAAAAGCAGTGACTGTTTGAGCAACCTCAGACCTGTGTGTGTGTGTGTGTGTGTGTGTGGGGGCGGGCAGTGCGATCTCAGGGAATAACCCACATCAGTGCAATGTGTGGGAGCAAATCGTTTTGTGCAGGTTTTCCATATAACCTATACTGCTCGTCTATCGGAATCCCATACTTGCTGTAACATTTGAACGTGTGTGTGTGTGTGTGTGTGTGTGTGTGGGAGGGGGGGGGGGGGGCTCATTGATCGTTGTTTCCGAGCTGGGAATATCGATCACCACACTGGACGTATCGGTTGCTGTCTTCGTCTTTGTATGCGCCGATCGTCGCCCGCAGCCTAATTAAAAGTGCGCTGTGTTGCTGCGCCCCCTGCTGGACGGGGGCGGCGGCGGTGTTTGGCGAGGGAAGTGCCACCGTGTCCGGGGCGAGCAGCAAACGTGACCGGAGCGTCCGCCGACGTCTTGTTTACAGTGCTTTGTGCCAGGCCTGCGAGGTCCTGCGGCCGGCGACGTGTCCCGGTGTCTAACCCTGCTCACATTTATCCTTTCGTTGCAAGGGTCGCTGTATGAAACCTCCAATCTGGATCGAGGCGGCAACAACAGGAAGAAGAAGATAGAGGAATTCTCTAGGTCTTCTCGGGAGAAACTAGTCCAGTCCAAGAACAAAATGTTCTCCAAATTCACGTCCATTCTCCAGCACGCAGTGGAAGCGGTGAGTTTTTCTAACAGAAAGCCTGTGTTTGTGCCCCGGTGTGTCTGTGTGTCGTGTGTTTGGGCTGAAGGGCCTTTGGGTGCCCGACATCGCGTCAGCACTCAGGAACCGCTGCTAACCCCCGAGCTAACCAGTTAGCCCAGGCTCACCGTGGCGCTTTGTGTTTGTTCTGTCGATTTGTTTTTGTGTTGTTTGTCTTGTCAGCGATAGTACATATCCGTGGACGTGTTTTCCCTGCTTGTCCTCCTGTGTAACTAACAGACACGTCTCGTCCTCGGCGGTAACGGTGGTCGGTTAGCCGCTACGGTTAGCCGCTACGGTTAGCCTCGGGGAGCTGAGCCGCGGCCGGCTGGTCTCACGCAGCAGCGGCAGCAGTCCTGTTGCGAAACAGTTTTAATGGCATTATTATTACAGGGGCTCAGTTTCTCCGAAGAGCTTAATGTTTCGCGCTGGCCAGCCAGGAACCAGCTGCTGCCTGTCGGGGTGTCAGATCCGCAGGTGACCCACAGAGATCACTGCGGACTGTAAGAGTGGACACAGCTTGTTTGTGGTGTTTTTGAGGACGAGATCCACGACGAGTGTAAACCTTTTGTCCCTCCAAAGTGACACTCGTTTCCCCAGAACAAACAAGTGTCCTCAGTCTCTGTTTGACATGTTGCCATGACACTTGGTGGTGTCTCTCTGGGCCTCCAGTATAAACAAACAATGTGCTTATGTTTGCAACTTTCACTTTTTTGCAGCTTGCCCCGTCGCTGCCCTTGCAGGAGGACTTTGTCTATCACTGGAAGGCCATTACACATTATTACATTGAGACTTCAGGTAAGAAAACAAATGAGTTAACGCCCGTTACTGATAATGACAATCTAAACAGATGAGTGCACATTACAACTTATCAGGTCTGAAAGAGTTGCCTCAAACACGCTTGATTTAAAAGCAAAGCAAACAGCAGCATTTCTAACCCTTTAACCAGCACACACTTCATATTTTATTTTCAACTACAATAATTAATTGATGATCAGATTTGCTGTTGGACTGATTAATCACTAATTAATAATGTAGCACCAATGTATACAAAATGAACACAGTCAATGAAAAGGGAATTGTTATGAAGAAACTCCAAGTGCAAGGCCACAAGTGTGAAGTATGCTGGGAATGTCATGCTGGTTGAGTTTGCAAAAGACTTCAACAACTCTGTCTGGACTAAAGCAGCTCCAGACTGTGAGAGAGCTTCCTTCGTGTTTGCCTGTGGGATCTGAGCAAGTAGAGCTCATACGCTCTGTGTCGGGTTGCAAGATGTACTTGTTGGTTAAACCCAGTCATGTACAATTTTGACATTTTCCGCTCAAACTACTGATGTCTAGCCTCTGTATATTTTCAGCCTGGAAAGTCTCCTCCGCTTATTATTCATTCCAAACAACCTCTTATTTGCAGCAGTTCTGCTTGTTTAGCCAGTTTACCAAACTTTATTCTGAACAGCTGATTGGGGGGGGGGGATTATCTGTACTGCAACAGTTATGTAGCTGAGCTTGTTTTCAGGGGCACCTTTTAAGAAGCTTGACCTTCATCCATCCACATGATTACTATTTTAGGAATTATTTGATCATTTTGATGAAAGCTGTTGTTGGGATTTATCTTACAAATTAACCTCAGTGTAGAAAAGTGTTTACAGTGCCAGCGAGATTAGTTAGCGCTACCAAACTTTTGCATCAGTAAGTAACATGTACTGCTTCTGTTTGTGAGCAGAAAGGAAAAACCTTGCAGAGGTAAAATGGTTAGATGAAGGGTACAGAAGCCTGTTGGTAAACCTCAAACTTCCCTTATGTTCATATCTTATGGACATACAGAGGTTCTGACAAGTTTCTGTGTTTACTCCCCTTTTTAGATGACAAAGCTCCAGTTACAGACACCAACATCCCATCCCACCTGGAACAGATGCTGGACATCCTGACCCAGGAGGAAGGGGAGAGGGAGTCTGGTGAGACAGGACCCTGCATGGAGTATCTCCTACATCATAAGATCCTGGAGACTCTCTACACTTTGGGCAAGGCAGATGTAAGACATTCATGCTTTGGTAACTACTCTGAACTATACCTCCAGGAAAATGTACTTATGGCACCTATATTTGTGATATGATATTGTTTGAAATTTAGTGAGAATCAAGGTAGAGCATTAATGGAGGTTGGGGGTGCTGGACACAGTCAGCTACCATACAGCAGTGAATTCAAAAGCTAACACATTATTTTATGTGAATGCACAATTCTTTAATTAAAAAGGCACTGTGAGCCGCATTTCCACGCAGGGTGGGGCCACATCTATTGTGGTTGACCACTCAATTTAATTGTAACATATTGTGTCTGTGTTATTTCCCATCAGTGCCCTCCAGGGATGAAGCAGCAGGTGCTTACTTTCTACACAAAGCTGCTAGCACACATTCGTCAACCTCTCCTGCCACACATCAATGTTCACAGACCTGTGCAGGTGAGAAGTTATGCAGTCTGGATTTCGGTGTATTTTCTGTACTTTTCCTCAAAATACCCTAACCGACAGGCTATGTAACTTCTTTGTAACTTTGTTTGTGTGTGTGGCTGTGACATTCCTCTGTTAGAAACTGATCCGTCTGTGTGGGGAGGTGCTGGCTGCTCCTACAGAAAATGAAGAGATTCAGTTCCTTTGTATAGTCTGTGCCAAACTAAAGCAGGACCCATACCTTGTCAACTTCTTCCTTGAGGTGAGTTGCTATTACACCAGGGAGAAAAAAAACTGAGCGGCACTCATAAATATTCATCTGTATATATTACTAGCAGATGTAAGAGCATTACAAGATTTTTATGCACACAGTTCAGAGAATATGTCTTACTTGAGATGTTATTTGCAGAACAAGTTGAAGAGACCTGAGATAAAGAGTCCAGAGGTGGTGAAGGAGAATGTGTTGGCTCCAGACACTGGTCAGTCAGTGGCAGAGGAACAGGCTGACCGCCTTGAGGAGCCACAGGCTGCAGCTGCTGCCTCCACCTCTAGTCCAACCACTAACAATAATAACAGCAACAATTATAATCTCGTCACCTCCCTGCTCAACCTCACAAAGAGCCCTGTAAGTGTTACCCTGGCAAGAAATTACCCAAAGTTAAATATGTAAAATTAGTTTGAGTTAAAAGTTTGTATTCATGCGTTGTGTCCATTTCTCCCCTACTCAGGATGGCAGGATAGTGGTGAAGGCATGTGAGGGCCTGATGCTGCTGGTCAGTTTACCAGAGCCTGCAGCAGCCAAGTGTTTAACTGAAAACACTGAACTCTGTGAGCTTCTGACCGACAGGCTGGTCTCCTTCTATAAAGCCCTGCCACAGTCCATTGACCCCTTGGACATTGAGACAGTGGAGTCAGTTAACTGGGGGTAAATTCCTTTCTAGTGTTACTTTCTATAACTGCACATTTAATGAAATCAGAAGCACTTGCTTCATCATCTGACGTTTTGATGTAATTTGACTTAGCAGGTAACCCTTAAAAAGCATCCGCTGTGAGTGCTATTTTCAGTGGATAAAATGCAAGAGTTGCATCAAACCTTTTAATATTTATATAATTCCCCCCCCCCCTCTCTCTTTCTCTTTCAGTCTGGATGTATATAACCTGAAGGAGGATGCTGCTGTCTTCACAGGGAAGAGGGCTCTCATCTCCTTCCTGTCCTGGCTAGATTACTGTGACCAGCTCATCAAGGAGGCTCAGAAGGTGCCTAACCAATGCTGAGTCATTGTGTTTTGAGTAGTCATATTTTAGTCAGGAAAGAAAGATTAAAAGAACTTCTCCAAAAAAGTTGTTTTTGAATCTTGAAGCCACAGAAGGCTGAACTATGTTTTTATTTGTTGTCTCCAGTCAGCCGCTGCAGTGATGGCAAAAGCGGTGAGAGAGAGATTCTTTGTGACTGTTATGGAACCGCAGCTTATGCAGACGTGAGTCTAGCTTTGAATCATCAATCAGTCACCCTTTATTGAAATTCTTTGGCCTGTGTTATGTGTCGTGACTGCTCAGTAACACATGTGGCGTGTTTGTGGCTGCACATAGGTCCGAGGTGGGCATCCTTACCTCCACAGCCCTGCTGTGCAGGGTCATCAGGCAGGTGACGTCTGGGGCTCTGCTGCAGGAGATGGTTTACTTCCTGCTGGGAGAGGAGAGAGAGCCGGAGACTCCAGCTACTATCGCTCAGATTCCACTCAGACACAGACTCATCGAGCACTGTGACCACCTGTCAGACGAGGTTCTTATTGGACATTTGTTATTATTCAGGATGTACCTGGTCCTGCCAATGAATCTTCCTTTGACATCATTGATGTCTGGATGATCATTCATTCAGGTCTTTTTAGCACGCCCCTTCTTGATCACATTAATGCGCCTTCAAAAATGAAAATCATCTATCCATAATTTCATCTTCAAGTGCACAAATGGCCTTCTGCCCTTCAAGAGTTCCAGTGAATCATATGATTTAAAAAAAAAAGCACATGAATATTAATTAGTATCTGACAGAGCTATTGCACAAATTTTCATCACACAAAAGAGAGATGAATCATCTCTTTGATGTTTGAAACAGCCACTACCTACTTTCTTTGTCAGTGAGCAAGTACTTGGCATGTTGCTCTGGGTTTATACGGGTTGATTTTTCTGTGTCTCCAGATCAGCATCATGACACTGAGGCTATTTGAGCAGCTGATCCAGAAGCCCAACCAGCACATCCTCCACAGCTTGGTGCTGCGTGGCCTGGAAGAGAGGAACTACCTGGAGAACAAACCCCAGGAGGAGCGGGAGCCCCTGGAGAACGGGCAGCCCCATGATGCCGTGTAAGGACCTGCCTCTGATCTTCGACCTCCCCGAGCTGCCTTAAAATCCTGCCTGCACAAACACACACCAGTGGAAATAAAGTGAATGCATCTACTAGCTGTGGTTTTTCAGACGTGCCACCAATTCAACTAAACCCTTCCTTATTGTGTGTTTCAATTGGTGGTAATCTCTTTAAACCATGGAAATGCATGTCCGACACTAATAACTTAAATGATCAATTCTGGGAGATTACATAACGAGCAAAAGCTTGCTTATTTATTGATATTGTGTATGGCTTATTAATTTTCATGCAAAGGAATTAAGTCACCAAATTAAGCATTGTAATACTGGGACTACATGATATTACATGATCATATTGTCTGTAGAGAGTGAGATGAGTTCACAGAAGAGTTGAAGAATGTCAGTGACATTTATATATCTACAGACATACAGCAAACACAATAATAAGTAAAACTTAATCTCTATGTAGACTTTCATTCTCTTCCCACATCACACAACAGAGAAACCTAAAATGCCATCATCCCATAAAAGACCACACATTTCATCTTTTTACTGTGCACAAGAGTACTGACAAAGTGGACTTTTCCTCCTTTCAAACCAAAAGAAGAATAGAAATTAAATTATCTTCCACTTTCCTCTGAGAAATGTGTCGTATTGAGAGATGCATAAATCCTGAGGCTAAAACTAAATGAAAAGTGAACATCTTTCACCAATTGAGTAGCACTGATCAGAATCAGATCAGATGTTCTCATAAATATAAGTACTCATAAAATGAACATGTGTTCTTTCTACAGAGACCTCGAGGAGGATCCACTGTTTGGTGAAGACCTCTCTCCAGACAGCAGGCCGTCTGGTTCCGATTGGCTCAGCTGCTCTCCACCACAGAGTCCTGACCACTCAAAGACTGACGGGAAGACAGAGGTCCACAAGATTGTCAACAGGTACTCAATCCGCTCATGATACTGCATACACTATGTGGAGTCTCTTTTTGTTAAAGTAACTGTTAAATTCTGTTGCCTGCAGTTTCCTGTGTTTGGTGCCCGACGAGGCAAAGTCATCATATCATGTTGAAGGCACAGGCTATGACACCTACCTCAGAGATGCACACAGACAGGTAAGGCTCATTCCTCAACATTAAACTTACTGCTGAGGCAAGTCCTGGGTACTGCTGCTCATCAGCGTTTTTGTGTGTCATCAGTAGAAGAGATACTAAGTGTAGATGAATTGTTCTCTCAGTTCAGGGACTATTGTGGGGTCTGCCAGCGGTGGGACTGGAGGGGAAATCCAAAGCCTTTTGAGAAGTGTAACTTGGACATCCCATTCTTCGAGGGCCACTTCCTCAAGGTTCTCTTCGACAGGATGGGTCGCATCCTGGATCAGGTCAGTCTGATCCATCACATGTAAACGTCTGTAGTAATACTGGCATCATTGTCATCACCACTTGAATCAAAATTAAACTCCCTTTAGCTAAAATCCATAGACCCAGTGTATGACAAAATAATCTTTGTGGGATGATTCCTAAACTGGTAAATCTATCTTCACAACAGGATTCCAGTTAATAAATTAAGCTTTGTGCTTACAAATTAGCACAAAAGGTTATCTAATGTCAAACTCAGTAAGAGCCATCATTTCTGTTTTTATTGTTTCTCACCAAAACCCTGTAATTTTTTTTTTTTTTAAAAAGGATCAGATCAGTACTCACTGATTTAATCTTCCCATGCACCCAAAAGTTATTTCTTGCTGGAAGAGAACACTGTTCACTGCTATTTAGTGTAAATGAGACCCACAAATGGGGGGAGAATGCAAATGAGCTGCTGATTATGCAGAGGCCTTTATTTTTTTGTAGCATTTCAGAAGTCAAATCTAAAAGGGAGTGCTGTATTGTTGACTATCATTAAAAGCTTTTTTTCTGTTTCACGGGAAACAGATTTTCAGGACATCTTCAGTATATTTCCTGTGTAGTCTTACATCCGATGCCCTCTCTGTCCTCCAGCCCTACGATGTCAACCTGCAGGTGACCGCTGTGCTGTCCAAGCTGTCTTTGTTACCACACCCCCACTTGCACGAGTACCTGCTGGACCCTTACATCAACCTGGCCCCTGGCTGCAGGTCCCTGTTCTCTGTCATCGTCAGGGTAAGACTCCTGTCTAGATTATACCACAGTTATGGTATCCATCAGTGATAGCAGACGCCGCCATGCCCTAGACCTACAGTCTACTTTCAGTCTTCTTACTCACCTTGATTTTTAAAAAATTTTTTTATGTGTAGTATCTTGTAATGCTTGATGTCGTATTTCAAAATGTTTGAGACAGTTGTTGGCCTTCATCTCATGCCAGTGGTTATTGATAGTGTTTCTGTGAATCTCGCATCCTGTTAATCCTGTGAGCATGCTGCTACTTCACCTGCTTCTTACTGGAAGAACTGCACCTCTGTATTTTGTTCTGTGTATCAGTCCAACTACTTTCCTTTGAAATCCATCCCAGTAGCACACAGTGTGAACGGCAGTTTACAGGCTGGTGGAAGAAGCTAATTTTCTTGTTTATGGTGTTTATTAGGGGAAATATCTCCACTGAGTGTAGTAATGATTTACTAGTGTTGAACCTTTACCCAGCGATGGAAGCACCTTGTTGTGTTTTGGTAACTGCTTTGGGTTCTTATGTGTGTTAGGTGGTGGGAGATCTCATGTTGAGGATTCAGCGCATCCCAGACTTCACACCCAAACTGCTGCTCGTGAGGAAGAGATTATTAGGCCTGGAGCCAGAGGGCATCACGTACGTACTCCCACATGTTTCTAGGCCGTCGTCGTGCGAGTTGACTTTTGGAAAGCCCTTCTCACTCTTTCTGTCCCCGTTCTTCCCGCAGCATCGACCACATGACTCTGCTGGAGGGGGTGATCGTGCTGGAGGAGTTCTGCAAAGAGCTGGCGGCCATCGCCTTCGTCAAATACCACGCAGCGTCCTCCTCCTCGCCGTAATCTCCCTGCTGTTCATCCATCTGCCTCGGCCAGACAGACAGACAGACAGACCGGTCAGGATTAAACTGGGCCTTCGGGGTGTGGTGGTACCGGTGGCACAAGGTCGGCAAAACATTCCCACTAACTGCTCACCCCTGCAGGACTTTTAAAGCCCACACGGGACGGGTTTCTTCGCTCCCCCTCTTATGGCCTCTCGGGCTCCACCATAAAAAGTCTTTGGTCTTGTCTTTGACCAGGTCAGAGCACAGACACTGCCCAGCCAGCAGAGGAGTAAGAGGAGGAGGAGGATAGAGGTCGAGGTGCAGAGAGATGGTCACTGGACTCTTTTCAGCCTCTGCATTTTCTCTCACTCCCCCCCCCGCCATCTTTGTTTCTCACCAGCCACAAGATGATCGCCCTGTAATTATTATAACCATGAGAAAAGATGTTTGTCTATTTATTTTCTGTCCCATTATCAACCGCTTGTAAATGTCATGGCCTTAGTGTGGAATCACACCTTTCAGTTCAGAAGATTGTTTCCTTTTGAAACATTTTTATCTCAACTCCTCACATGTTGTCTGTTTGAAGACTAAAGGCTGTAGAGAAAAATGCCGTCTACTTTCAACCCCTATATGTACCTGTAGTTAGTTACATATTGAACTGTAGTATTTACGATACTGCACTCATTTTATATGCCAAGTCCTCTTATTTATTTGCTTTCAGGTTGCCTTTTTAACTGATATGATATTAAGATAAAAAGGATTTAAAACAATAGAAGTAAGGACTGACTAAGCAGATGCTATTTACTTTATTTGTTTTCCTTGTCTTTCTTCGGTTTGTCTTTAAGTGCTTGTGCTTTCAAAGCTCATCTTTAATCACCCAAAGATGTCACCATCCGCCACATTCTGTCAAATGTAGTGGTGGATTTAGCAAATTATGTGAATTTGCACACGGATCTCATTGCATTGCACTCGTTACATTATTCAAGTTCATTCACGCTTTTTGTGGTTGGCATTTGTGATAAGGGACATTTTTGAATCCATATTAGTTTTTGTTCTGAACTGTTGTTCTCCAGACCCAGTGTTGCATGTCTCACGCACCAGTGTTTGTTTTATCCAAGTGATACTGTGTTGTTTTTTTTGTTATTTTACACTATTGATAATTATCAGTAATTAGTTTATTCTATTGGTGGGAGGGATGCAGAGGAGCAAACCTCTTGATTTTTTTGAACCGTGTCTTACATGCATCATTAACTTAAGACATACTGTGGCATCCAGCAATGGTTCCCAAACCTTTTATTGGCTTTTGATCCCTAAAACAAAGCTATGTCTACTTGGCTGTTAAGTAAGTTGTGAACAGTTGAACCAATATGTGATTGTAACTGCTCAGACTGTTGTTTTAATTGGAAATGATCCAGTAATTCACAAGAAAAAAAAAAAAAAGAGTAGAAGAAAGTCTGACAAAGAAACAAAAATACATCCTGGCTAACCGTATCCTAAGAGTTCCTACATAGCTTCCATGGCTTCCTATGAGGTGTTGCGTTTACTAGCAGTGTTACCTTTTCATCCTGATCTTGAATGACGAGGAAATGTACTCACGGTGCTGCACATTGTCTGAACAGATTTGTGTTTATCGCCGCGATATATGTCCAGTCTCACCTCGCGGATCAGTGATTCATTCATAAGTTTTGATCAAGATGCTACTCAATATAACTTTGGTTCTCGAGTTATGTTCCCAGTGTGAGTGTTTCCATGATTTGTAAGCATGGCGGTGTGTTTGTTAATGCGTGAGTGTAATTATTGCAGTGGAGAATGGACAGTTATTCATTGAAGCCATGAGTTTTGAGCCTTGTTTATTCCCCCCCTCCCCTTCAAACTCATCACTCAAGCACCTAAACTACATTATGCAACTGCTTGCATGGAATCAGATTTGCACATTGTCTTTTTTCATCCTTCTTCATAATGTAAATATACACACCAGAAAGCATTTTTTTTTTTTTTTTCTTCTTCCAAATGTTTTGTTTCATAAACCAAAAAACAATAACAGATCTAGGATGTACCAGGAGTATCAATTCTATTTTAATGGGAAACTTTTTTTAAATTGTCAATCATGCACATTTTTTAATCAACTATCTTTCCAACTTGTTCTGTACATTTGTAGATTGTATGTGTACAATAGCAATAGACATATACTACCTGGCGTAATTGCATGCTTATACATTATTTTTCATTGTTGAAAGAAAGAAAAAAAAAAGGCAGTCCAGCCATCTGTGATGATTTCTTAGCTGTCAGCACTTTGTTCTTTGACGACACTGACAGGGAGATATGATGCCTTACTTCACACTGTGGATCTCTGTGGACTCCTAGAATCGATGTGTAAGGGGTTTCTGCTTCACTACCGTTTATTGTGATCTTATTATGCCTCTATCTCTTGTGTTACATGGACTTTATTTGGTTTGTGAAGATGTACAGATGACTCTGTTTAGTCAAAAATCTGATGCCAATTGATTTATTTTCTTGTGTCAGCTTAGACCAATCACTGTATGTCGCTGCATTTCTCTATGTTCATTGCTGCTTTCCCCTGGAGTGAAATGAGATGAGTCTCATTATACTTCTTCTAGCTCATGGCCAGTTTGATTTTGTGATTGTGCAATGCATAATTGAAACATTAAGGTAAGGTGCATGCTCACGCCTCCTGCCTCCCAGTGCCTCAGTAATTGTGAGAGCGCACTGCGGTCTCTCATTCTGAGGCATTGGCTCATTCGTTCCTTATTAGCCGTCTTCATTTTCAACACTTTCATTCAGGACAATATGGCTTTGTTTAACATTCTCCGTCCCAATTAAAAAAAGAAAATGTTCCTCAGCAAGAGATGTGGTCATTCTTTGCATTTCATCTTGTTTTTATTACAAAATATCTGTACAACAAAACAAAAATACACAAAATAACCATTTCTTTCAATGACAAGGTGTAAACCACAAATTCTGTTCAATATTCCCCTTTTACAATAATATCTTTGAAAAACCACCAGATAATATGGGAGAATTGAATGTCTTTATCCTGTAATTTCCCCATGCTTACAGCCTTGCAGGTTGACATGTACAGGAACAGACCAGACAACACAGAGCATGAAAATGACCTCTTGCCAGTGAATAATGAACAGCAGTCAGCAATGGGTGCTTTATCCTCTGTCAAATTCTCTTTATGGCTTCAAGCCAGCCATGCGCAGTCATCCAGCTAATTCTGTAGAAATGAGTCAAAAATCTCACTCTCTGGGGACAGCAGAGGATTGTATGACAGGTCCACAGTCATGTGAGGTGGTCTAAAAATAAGTAAATCCTACATTTCCCTTGCAGTGATTTAGAAATCAGCCGTGGAAAAGAGGCACTATGGTGCAGAAAGAAGGCTCTCAGTTTAATAACTCATTCTTGATGATTGCTGAGGTACATACTGAGATTGCAGTCAGCTTGGGTCTTATAGTTCTAGATAAAAGGTGTATATTTACATTTTAAAGCACCTGAAGTCACTTTTCCAAATTAAGAGATCCTTGTTCTTACAAAAATATTCAAACTACTCCTGTTGTAATACTACTGCACTGAATAACATCACGTGCTTCCATACAAAGGAACGCTAATGCTTTGAATACAGTATTGAAGTGGAAGTCTATACAGTGTCTTGTTAAGAGATTTGTGTCCAATGGTTTGACTCAAGTAGTAGAATCACATAATTAGTTCTGCAGTCTAGTGGAAGCAAATCAGAGCGATGGGTTTACAATGGATTACTTTTTAAACAAGTTAGACAATATATAGTTCATTTATTCATCTGATGTCATTCAAACCTGTGTGGCACTCAGGTTTGTTATCCATTGTGGCATTTAAAATAAGTGAACTAAAATAAAACTAAGGATATGAACTGTGTGACTAATGTTTTTAAATTGTCAGAGTTGTATTCATCAAGGTTTTGAACACATGAAAATATGGAGAGCATTAATGCTGAAATCTGAGATAAATGAAATTAATTTCTATCAGATTGTCATAATTGTAACAAGTTCCATAGTCACGGAAGTGCCAGATCGGGGCTTCATTAGGAAACCTCACATGCAAAACTGATGTCATACTAAATGATCACACCATCAGCTGTTGCACTGAAATCGTTCCAGCTAAATTACAGAAATGTTAACAGTAAATCATAAACAAACGTTATGTTTTACATTGTGACCCAGCTACTTGATTCTGTTTGAGAAACAGTCCTACAAATGTCACAATCAAAAAATATAGAAAAACATCCAGCGTTCCTTCTCCATCTTGTAGTGAAAACTCCCAACAGCATGACAGTATATCAACATATGATGGTGTATTAAATTAATTTACATATACATGTAAATAATTATTTTTCTTTATGCAAATCATTTTCATGTACATACAAAACCACTACGTAAAAAACAACTACATGCCGCTGCACAAACTTAACCAGGCTAAAAATAATCAATTAAAAAAAAAAAAAAAAAAAAAAACTATGTACATTTCCAAATGTCTCTTTTTTAAGTCAAGAAGCGTCTCCCTGCCCATTTACAAACCCCAGATATGCGCACACACAGACACGCGCTTGTGCACAAGTTGCTCACACTGGAACATTCAGACAAACAAATGTCTCTTTGGCTGGTGTGAAGCTGTGGCACCTTGCAGTGTGTGTGTGTACATGTAATTACATTGATCATTTTCAAAACCACACGCACACACAAAAAAATAACACCATCCAACGGCATAGAAAATAGGTTCCGATGATGGATGTAGTGATACATTTCCTATGCATTTGCGAATATATATATATATATATATATATATTTATATATATTTATATATTTATATACCAAAACATACTGTATATGGGTCAGCCACACATATGCCCTTGATTGTGTGTTTATATATGTACTTTAAAGTCACATTCAGAAGTGTAATGGGAAACTCTGTAGGAAGGCATCAATAAATAGAGATGTCGTTCAGTCTGTCTGTATATATGTGTATGTGTGTGTGTGTGTGTGTGTGTGTGTGTGTGTGATGTTACACAACTCCAGCCGTCTGTCAGTCAGTCTTTGAGTTGTGTGATGCATCCAGGTTGACCACCTGGAGCTCCGTCAGGTTACTGCTGCTGCCGCTCGACTGCTGACCAATCACCATCTGGAACACAACAGAGCTACGTCAGGAGACGGGCGCCATCAGACAGCCAATCACAAGTCATCACATCACACAACACCCAGCACAGATGGAAATGCTGCTACACCGCATGTCGTTTATCATGGAGTGGTGTAATGCTGTAATAGATGCTGATGTTTTCTGTAATATTGAAGCTATTTACTCAATTAATTCATGTTATGTAGAGTGCAATTTGGACTATCATCCCAGATCCATTGCTCATCAAAAGGGTACGCCAAATATAACCTGAAGCTCCATAGGATTTTTACAGTTGCATATAATCAATATACCTAAATGATTTAAACCGGTTTGAATTCCCCACAATTTTCTGACTGGACTTTAAAAAATTCAAGTTTTGATTTCCATGCACTGCTACAGTGGTGTTTTGTTAAGTCTATTGCATGTGTATTTTGTTGCAAATCACAGGTAAAACAAGCTGCCAGCTGATCATTCACATACATACAAGAGGCAACAGGTGACAACCCTGTGGCTTTTGTGTGCCAGTGCTCTGTTAGGATGCATTAGTGCGGTCACGTGGCATGCTGGTTGCATAGGGAATATGAGAGTTTCACTTGTAAAATGCAGATCTTGCCGTACTGGGTGTAGCTGCACCGCTGAGATAGGGATCTGCACCGTGCCTGGAGGTGCTGTGAGGAACACCTGAGGGACAGCACCTGGGGAGGAAGAAACATGGTTTTCTATCAGCAAACTCTTGCGCATTATGCTTATTTCCACATCTGTCACCCAGTAAACGGTGTGTTGTTCAGCCTGTGTTGTTCAGCGTCTCACCTGTGTCTTGGCCCTGTGCGTGGGACACCTGCATGGCCGAGGTGCCCTGGGAGAAGGCGTTGAGCACAGCCAGCCCCCCGTCACCCAGCGTTGGCGTGGAGGCGTACATCACTGTGTGGGGGCTGGGGTACATCATGTGACCCGCCACAGATGTTGGCATTGACGAGGTGACGATGGTTGCTGGGAGACTCACAGTTGCTGGACGGAGGAGGGAGAGAAAGCGCGTCACCGCCAAGAGGTGTGTACACATGTTGGCCAGCAGATGGCGCTTCATATCTATTTAAATTCAACTGCCAACTTCTACTTATGCAGTGTGCCCAAGAACACACAACTCATTCCAAACAGGAGCAGAATGAAAACAAGGCAAGGAGGACAAAAAAAAAAAAAAAAAAAAAAAAAAAAAAAAAACAATGTCATTTTAAATGGATTTTCTAGTAAAAATCTATTCATATTGTTACAGTGGGTCAACAACACACAAGATGACCCTATTTCCACTCATTGAGATGCTGTATATTTGCATTTGTTGGCCTAAATCAAATTCTAATATTGGGTTTGTACACAACTGTAAATGCTACTGTATGGCTGCCGAATTCTACAGAATATTGGATACTGCACTTAAAGTTTTTTGGTAAACTTTTTCCACCTTCTGGAGCACCATTGTGCATTGTTTTTAAAACAGAGCTTGTTCTCTACAAAAACCTACAAATTCTCATCCAGGGAGGTGTTATGTCCAACCTGAAGGAGACAGGACAACAGAGATTTGACGTACCGGTGGAGTTTGTGGATGTGTGGGAGATATCTGGGCTGCTGTCGCTGTTGGAGGTGGATTGGGTGTTGGGGTGGACCTGGATAGCCTGGAGCTGCTGGGGAACCCCCGCTCCTGGGAGACACACAGAGGACATACAGCCACTACAGTAAGTCATCAAACACCACCCACAGGACATGGTGGTAGGTAGTTGCAGTAGGAGTATGGGGAGTGCAGTAGTGGGGGTGGCATATGGTCGCCCTGGCAGTACATTTAGCTGAGGTAGAAGAAGTCGACATGCGAGTAGCATTAGGTGCATGATTATTAGTTACATCAGAAGAGGTAGCACTGGCAGTACAAGCAGAAGCAGCTTCGTGATGATATGATTATGATTAGCTGAAGCAGGCACAGTCGTGGCAGCATGCGGAGCAGGTCACCTGTGAGGGAGACAGCAGCAGGGAAGCGGAAGACAGCCTGCTGTCCCTGCTGAGGATGCGGGGCGGCGGCCAGGGCCTGACCATGCTGCCCCTGGAGGGCCAGGGAGTGCTGCTGCAGCTGGCTCAGAGGAATGGTGGGGGTGCTGGGGGGGAGAGGAGTGCCTGCTGGAGGGGCACACACACATATGGGGGAATAAGACTAAATGCAAAAGGGTAGTGCAGTCTGAAAAAGTGCTAATAACTTAATTTCATCCAAAGTACATTTCTACAAGAGACTCACTTGACAGATTTAAAAAACAACTACGGATGTAAAGTTTACAGAAATATTTACATTTACGGAGGATCTAATCAAAAATGTAATATAATTTATCCATCATAGCAAGATCCAGATCATTGGCTGCTGTGCAACAAAGCAAACAGCAATATGACTAATCTTAAATATCTATTACTTTAAGATAAAAATCAAAGTTTTCCTGTATACAGACAAAGTTATGGTTACTCTGGGTTTTTCATCAAAACATACTGTGTGCGTAACATTGAGGTATCCAACATTTTATACCTCATAAAACATTTGCAAAATCCAGTTTTTGAAATATTCTAAAATGTGCATGGTTTATATCCATATTCACATGGACATTCATCCATGTTTTGTTCCATTGCTTTGTTGGCATGTACCGACACCAAATGTCGATCAATGAAATAGCCTGAAACAGAAAGCAGGTTGCACGTGCACAGTACA
Source organism: Lateolabrax maculatus (assembly GCA_031216445.1). Taxonomy (NCBI): domain Eukaryota; kingdom Metazoa; phylum Chordata; class Actinopteri; order Acropomatiformes; family Lateolabracidae; genus Lateolabrax; species Lateolabrax maculatus. The sequence goes on along the minus strand of CM062209.1, from coordinate 18,206,639 downwards.
AACCAAACCGTTGCAACATAATGCTGCTAGTGGTCAAAATCTCCATGGGGTACCTTTAAGTTTGTGTTATATTGTAAATTAAAGTTGAATAATTAATAAAAGCTCAGTTAAAATAATGCAAATGTTCAATTATGTTTAACACTTTTTTTGTTGTTTAAATAAATACATGGTTGCTAAGTCAAGTGACACATACTGTATGACTATTAAATGGCTACCACACTTACATTTTCACTCAAACACGTGTGTTCAAGTTAGTTTTAATATGAGTCATTTTTTGAATCCCAAGTTCTATTCAAATGTTGCATGATGTTTCAATTTTCAATTTGTTTTTTTCTTATAAAACAACAGATAGCTCATTTCAGAACATGACTCTTGAGTTACACCCTCACGTTTGGTCATATGCTCCATAGACAGTTGCTGCAGTAGGGTGGGCAGGCCCCGTCAAGCTGTCAACTGAGGAGGTTTTAGTGTGGGAGGGTGTGTTGTTCCACCTGGCACTGCTGCTATGTGCCAGACAGGTGGTGAAGAGGAGAGAGGGAATGAGCGAGCAGAAGAGAGGGAGAAAGCAATGGGTGGGAGGGAGGGGAGGGTGGAAAGAGGGAGGGTGAGAGAGGAGGCTGTAGAAGGAAGAGAAATATGGAGAAAGAAAAAGGGGGGAAAAAAGGACAGAGACGCTGCCTGGGTGTCCTTCAGCTGTCAGTCAAGATAACATACAGGACCCATTAGTGGGCATCATGTGTCTGTCTGTTCAGCTGTGGCAGAGTGCAGACAACCAACACACTGCAGCAACTATCTACTGACATTACTGCCAGTACCTAGAAAATACAACACTGATGAGCACTGGGCCTGTTCGGGCTCACAGATGCAACACAGACTCTTGTCTACACGATAACAGCATACACCATAGAAGAGACTGCACCAGGATTTAAGAGTCTACCAGCCATTTGAAATTGTTCATGTCATGGACAGTCCAGATAAATGCTCCAGCGCTGAGCTTCTTATACAGATGAGATCATATCAAATTAAATTATTGTGAAATTGAAATATTCTTTGTCTGGGTGTTTGGGGGAATCATGACCTTTTGGCATCCCCTGGCCCCACTTAGAGACCCACAGATGTAGCCCCGGTATTTCCCAGCACACCTACCATGAAAGGGAAGTGTAATGAATAATTGCTGGGGAAAGCCAATTCACAAACACTTTTGGGATCCCCAAATCAGAGCCTGCTGCCTCAAGTCCTCATTGAGTTGGTGAGGTAGAGATCCCTTGTGTTTCATAGTGTGTCTCTGAAGTCTCATTTAATGAAGGGTCACGTCTGGTTCAGGACCACTCTGTCACAGAGCTCCGGCTCCACAAAGTACGCCTCAACTATAATTTCAGCACAAGCCACTGATCCTTCATTGAATATTCATGACTAATTATGGGACATGTTCTTCAGCCCTCATTGCCACGTCTATTGTGTCCCTCTCACCTAATTATTCCTGTCCCCAAGTGACAATCAAAGGCAGGGCCAGGCGCCAATAGACGTGGCTTCCCTGGATACTGGGGACTTTGTAAAACCCGACGGCGCTAAGTGTTGATGAGTAACTATGAAGGGCTGTTGTGTGATGTAAACAGCTCAGAGACAGAGAGGCACTCCCACCCCGAGATGACAGCTGAGGTCACGGTGCACTGCCATTCAAATTCTAATCAGCTAATAAGCTAAACAACACGGTGACATTAACAAAACATGACAGTGTCATTTCGATTCTAAAAAGAATGAGGTTAGGACAAACAAACCATAAAGAAAATAATTAAGAGTTGTAACAGTGCTCTGGATGTTGATGTGCTCTCCCACATACCGGGCATGAAAGTGAAGCCGCTGGGCAGCTGCATGACCCCCGTGGAGGCGCCGGTGGTCTTGAGGACGGTGCCGTTGGCGCTGATGTTGCTGCTGGCCGAGACGGGCGCCAGGTAGTTGGTGATGGGAAATGAAGGCCCACTGCTCACCTGCATGGTGGTGGATGTGGTGGGTACTGTGGACTGGGCACTGCTGGTAGTGCCTGGTAGGCTGGCTACCGTGAACGTGGGCTTCAGTGTATCCTGTGGGAGAAAGCAAACACTGTAAGTAGGGAGACAGGGGAAGATCATTGGATCAAATTAAATTAGTACCGGATTCTGTCAAGGAAGAAGAGGGGTACTTCAGTGATTTGGTAAGCATTTCCATAAACTTGAGGGACTTACAAGAGACAGAAAACAGTGAAAATCTACGCAGCAGAAGCTAGATAGAGACTTTTTGTCCCTTGCATGGGTCAAAAGTCCAAAAACACTGGCTCCTACAATTCCCATAATGAAACGCTTTGTGTCATGAGATAAACAAGGTAGAGAAACAAGCTGGGACCCCTCTAATTGCCTCCATATGTAAAATCCTAAGCAGTGCAGTGAGCGTTTCTCTTGGCAATTCCAGCGATAAGTTACCAGGTGTGTGGGAACATTTATTGTGACAGACACCTGAATACTCACAGTATCATCGATTCATCAACTATACCTGCTTATCCTGCAATTAAAATCAAACCACAGTTCAACCCAACTAGCCTGGGAACCAGACAAATCGGTGAGCTCATGTTTTATTTGCTCTGGCAGATACGTCTGGCCCCTCTCCCATTCAGACTGATTTCCACCAGAACTGGAAGCTGGGTTTCCAGGGTTTAATACGATGACTGACAGAGAGGAACGTGTTGAGGCAGCTTCGTAAATAAATAAATAAAACAAAAAACAAATAATGGCTGCTGCTAATGCGGAGCGTTCCTCGGCCGGCTACAGAGGCAGTATTAAAACGGACTGGACGGTAGAACAAACAACTGCACTTAAACTTTATGTTGATAAGAAATACGTGTTTGCCGTACGAACTGTACAACAGGTTGGTGTTTCATTGCTCTGATTGGTTGTCTGGGCCCGTCGATAACGCCCCTTGGAAATCAAAAATGAACTGCGAGTTTCCAGACTAATACGCGTTTGCAAGTTAGTCTGGCGATGCCAGGCTACAACACAACTCTACTGAAGAGAAACAAAAGCACCCATTTCTGCACGTTTAGTTACTATGACAACTAACTGACCATAACTAACATGACAAAATCTGGCAGACGAGATGTTCACATAAACTTAAGATCAAAGGAGGTGAGACGCGGCATCACACCTTACGCTAAAGTGAACATCCATTGAACAGCAGAGCAGGATGTGTTGGTGAGTGGGCTGCATGATAAGAGCAGGGTAGGCGTTATGCATGGTGGGTTTAGATGTTCTTTATAGTCCCTGCCTGTTTCTAAGCCCATATATACTTCTCACTTGATACTAATGATGAGTAACAGCAGAATGGAAACAAGCCTACACAGTAGAAGGTATCTAAGAGTTTGCATTTTCCATTGAGTGCAATGTTCTTTGAAGGGTTGATTAAACATAAATACAGAGACGTTGCTGAGAAACATCAATAGAAGCTGATTATTCTCTATTGGTTTATGTTAATAAAAAGGGCTCTGTCAAGGCAAAAGGAGAGGCCCTTCAATAATGAATAGGAGCTGCAAGTCCAACAAGGATACGTAAGCTGTGTCCCAGTTCACTGGCTGCTTGATCATCTGATTCTCCACATATTTAGAGTACAGAGGACATCATAACAGACTGTCCCATTTCAAATGTGGCTCCTCTAAATGTGGCCTAAAAATGCTTTTTTTTCCTAATTTGGAGGACGCAACCGGTGTATCCTTTGCAGTATCCCATCATACATTATGCAATATCCTCTTCAATTCCAACTTGAGTCCAGCCAGGGACCTTTGCTGTTTGTCATCGTAATTTTCATAGTTTTAAAGTCATGGGGAGTACAACTCAGTCTGTGAAAACAGTTCTGTAATGTCCTCTTGAGCTTTGGCACTTTTTCCCCCCTAATTTTTAACAGGAAGTCTAGAGGTGTGGAGCAGGGAGGTTCTGACAAAAAGATGCTTTTTTTTCCCCATTGTGGGAACTACAGGATCCAGTCTTAATGTGCCTTGACCCATACTGGGGAATAAAAGTCAGGATATCTTAGCCTCTCTGCTGGTTTGATTTTTATGATTCGTCTTGAAATATGTCTCTTTTGAGTGCAACTTCATAGAAGTGCAGTACTTAATCACTAGAGTAGAGTAATCACTGGGCGATACAGAGAGATTAAAGTTACACTGTATATATTATCAATCTAGTACACTATTTGTAAGTTGTCCATCATGTATTGAAGTGAAATGTTACAACTCGCACTACAAACTCTGGTACCATAGAATTTGGAATCCCAGTTTCCCATTGGTATTATTATTTTTGATGTAACAGGTTGAAAACCATTAGTTTTTTTACTCTGTGGCTAGACTTTATTATTAGTAGAGAAAATACAGGCTTTAGACTAGACCTCAAGTCCTCTGAAAGACATACTTTTGCAGGCCTTCTCCATAATTCTGTCAGAGACGCAAAGCACTCAACACAGTGCAGCAGCATAACAGACAAGGTGAGTGAATAATACAGGTTTAGTATTTGGAAACCCAGCCATGGCTGTGTTTCATTGAGAAAGCAAGTTAACAAGGTGTGTTGCATGTTTTAAGCTTGCAATTCTGAAAAGGCACATTCATTATTAACATCATAAGAGGTAGTGGAGAAGCAGGGTAGGCCAAACTCTCTTAGCAAAGTACTATTGGTTTTTATATGTGACTGATTACATGGGTGAGAGGTGGAGGATCCAGCATGGACTCCACTGATAAGGCCTTCCAACCACACACTACCATGCAAACATCTAAATGGAGCTACTGTATGGATTCAGCCACATTACAGTCTGCTCACATTTTAATATCAAAGATAGTCTGCTAGTGTAGCTCACAGCAATGACTAAATTAAAAGGTTGTTGTTTTTTTTTTATATTCGATGAGTTAAAAAAACTCAGAGGATCAAGAGTGTTGCAGTTAACTCTGAGTCTTCTGGGCTTCATGTACAGATGGCTAAGCAGGTGGTGTCTTATACAAGCTGCTCTGAATCCACAAGACTACACAAAACCACAACAACACAGTGCTGAGCAGTTAGTTAGTTGGTCTGCAGCTCAGTTCCAGGCCCTGCAGAGTGGCTCTGTCAGTCCAAGGTCCTTTACCTCTTTAGTTAAACAGCAGCTGGAAAGTCAAAGGGGGAGGGCCACATGGAGGACTCACAGTTGCTCTGCCCTTTCAACCAAAAAGGAAAACCGAATAAATTCACACAACTACAATCTATCATCCATGTATTGTGCAAATATCAGGCCTGTCAATCATCACAGAGTGATTAGTGACAGTTAGGCCGTGACGCAGCTGTCACCATGTCTTCATTCTCCCAGGAGACCTACCAATTTTGGGTTAAGTCATATCTGTTTCATTAATATTCACTATAACTCACTGTACATTGGTGTAGGGGTTAAAGATATTACTGTATGTCATGACAACAGGTCAAAAAAATGAATCTTTAAGATGGTAACAGAAGAAGAGGATAGTGTTCACAAATGAAAACAGATATCAAGCCAACAGTTCTACTTGACACTGGAGATAAAGTACGTCGAGGAAAGCCAACAGCGCTGTCGTAGCAAGTAGCACTTTTCAGCCACAGTAATAGCAGAGAGTGTGTGGCAGGCAAAGTAGAGTCAGACCTGTGTGAGGTTCGGGACAGGCGACAGGGGACAGGGGACAGGGGAGAGTGCAAACAGCTGAGGGTACAGACAGCTGGCGAGAAACTTGAGCACCTCTGAGGGGGAATTAACCCTTTCCGGGCCAGCTGAGGCAGCAGGAGGCCATGTGTAAAGACAGACGCCATCTGACTCCGAGCAGTTCACACCATCGGGGCCGCACAAGAACAGAACGAGATGCTTCACCTTGTACTAATGTGAAAAATAAAATACATCATGGCTCACTAAAAAGGGACAAGGTCACTGTGTTCCAGCTTTTCCACATTACACTGCTCGATGGAGAAATGAATGGCTGCTCTTGCTTTGCTGTCAGGTCTTTACTCAGATCCAACTGAGAGTGTGGCTTGAGAAAGCGTAAGCTGATTGATCATCCAGGTTTTAAGCTGCATGGTAATTTGGTAGTCAAATGGCCAATATCTCTGTGACCTACATAGCGAGCTTCCACTGACCTACTGCTTTGTTTGACCATCTCCATGTGTCTCCTGTTCAACTGGCCAGTCTATAAACAGCGCTGGCTTTTAGTTCAGAGTCAAGGCGGTGCATAGTAAACATAGGCAACAGTGGTGTAATGCATTCCTCCAGATCATCTCTGTGATGTAGCCAAAGCTTCAGCACTGTCATTTCCTCCTTCAGTCCTGTCCATGTCATGCTCCTTCTGAAACACTCTCACAAACCACTACATCATATCATCTCCATCACTAAAAATGGACCCCTCCACTGTAATATTCGGACATACTGGAAGTCTGAATAGTATATATATACACAGAATCAAATAAATTAGAACTGAAACTATCCATTGTTCTTAATTTGCAGATATTTTGACAATGAAAGTCATTTGTGAGCATTCGCTACTTTTCTTTGTCTTATGTTGAATTAGACTAAATATTTTGGACTCCTTGGTCAGACAATAGGAGCAATTTGAAGACTTCACCTTCGGGTTCTGGGCAGTTGTGATGGATGTTTGTAAATCTTTTACTAACATTTTACCAAACAATTAACTTGATGATACTAGTTGAGTTAGATACTCTGAATTATGATAATAAAGATTTGTATCAGCCTGAGAGGAAATGCAGAGGAAATTTTTCTCTCACAAAATTTGGTTTAAATTTTAAGTTTTATCCCAGATTCCCTTTTTACCACTTGTTTCCATATCAACCCTACTTGCTTTAGAAAAAGAAAAAAACACAACCAGAGCCTGACCAGGGGAAACACGCCACTTAGTATAATGAGGTCCCAGAATGTAACAAATGAAGTCAAAATTTATAGTTGTGCGAATGGAGGGCTGAGTCGTCTGGAATAAGCAATGAATCCTCTGGACCCAGACTGCACAGCCACTGAGAGCACCTTCCATAACATGCCAAGTCATCCATTTTACAAGAGAGGGTCATTATTTTACTCGAGCAACAGAGAGATCTCAAGCATTATACATTTTGCCCCTCCGTTCTCTCAATATGCTATTTTCCAAAATTTGGTGCGTTCTTAAGGGCTCTATATATGATAAAAGAATAAAGGCCTCCATTGTCTTCCTTACATTCACAGACATTATACGAAAGCCCCGTTTTAATGAAAGAGGAAATGAGAGAGTAATTAAAAAGAGAAGGACACAAATAATTCCCTATTCATGAGGGATTAATCATTCCAAATTGAAGGTGACAACTGGCAGGCTAGTCCAGTGTTGGTTGGAGAGGCCATTGTGCAGTTTACTGGTGCCTGGTCCTCGTCTAATCTCCCATTTGCTGGCTCCCATCTCCCAGTCTGTCACCCTGCCAGCAACATGGAATTTGCAGCTCCATTTGGGACTGCTAAAAAAGGCAAGGCAGCCCAAGTGGAGGAGGTGCAGCCAATGGCGGCTGACCTGTCCAGTTGCTTGCTGTAAAATAAGGGGGTGGAAGGGGTGGGGGGGTTGGGTGACATAACGTTGCTTTCCTCCCCTCTAATACAGCCAACATGCTGCTCTCCCTCTGACACCACCACACCACCTCTCTCTTCATACAGTCTGTTAAGGAGCAGCCTTATGATAAGAGGGCATATCTGAGTAAATGAACTTTCTGTTATCTTGCTGATTCTCTCGTCACCTATCTCAAGTCCTTGCTCTGTTCGAACAACAGCAGTTAGATAGGAAGACAGAAGAAAATTGGAAAAAAGAGAAATACTTAAAGTACAGTACATTGAGACTGAATCAATTATAAAATTGCTTTACTGTCTCTAGGGATTCAAATTCATACACATTTATATGTTTACAATAAGATGAATAAAGAGGCTGCCTGATCGGTTGGCGAGGTGTCTAAAGAACCACAATGCAGGGAAAACAAACATGTCAGCTGCTGGTCAGGACAGTGGCCTCCGTCTGGAAGTTTTCAGTGGCAAAGACAATGTGATCTGTGCTAATGAGCACATCAACACATAAACTTCACCGGGATTACAGCAGAATAGCAGGGACAGCCACAGCAGCAGGGAAGAGAGAGATGGAGTAAGGGTGGAAAGGAGAAGAAAGTAAGCAAGAGAAGAGGAAGGGGAAAACCAGAGGAGACTGGGATACTGAGAATTCTATCCTAAGCTAGATCCTCTAAGCAAACATGAGTTGTGGGATTTGCCATCCCCTTCCAAAAATAACCCAAAAATCATAAAAACATCTGTACTGGAGGCACGTCTAATATTAAGAAGCAGCCACAGAAGCCGTAAAACATCCAAAGATCTGCTAGGGAATGCCACAACAATGACAAATGTACCCTCTTTGTGAAGTGCTGATAGTTAATTTCTGTTATAAAGCACTTTTCCTTTGACCTAACCCATACATTACATTTCCCAGAATGCCTTTCTACGGCTCTAAGAGAACAGTCTTGTTGCTTTCAGCTGTTGGTTCTATGTACTTAATGTGTGCTGAGAGAGCAATAGCAATAGAAAAGCCAGGGGTTTCAAGAGAAAGTGAGTCACGCACCTTAAACTTAATGTCTTATCATCTTAACACTGCATTCTGCTCAACTAGAGCGCTCTCAATGGAGTGATACACTGATTCTTCCATGTGACTGCTGAAAGTAGGTGCCAAATGATGTTACTAGAAAGAAGCCCGTGCTCTTCATTCTGATCTCGCACTACTAGATTAGACCGTGAAAGCTCTCTTATCAGTCCAGAATTTAGGTTTGGTGACAATGAACCAAGAATCAATTTGGTCCAGCCGACATACGCATCAGACCAATCAGCAGATGATTAGATGATAACAATGTGACTCACAGCCTTTTCAAACTAACAATAACACTCACACAAAGCTACAAAGAAGAAGAAGTTGTGGGGTGAGACAAAGCATGACTCTGAAACTGCACGACCCATTACTCGCCTTAAAATTGATCTAGAAATGAATTTTGGAGACAAGTTCAGGAGACAAGTGAATTTCCAGTGAAGCCGGCATGTTTTTCCACCTTGAAATTCAAAAGGAAACTTTCTATTTATTGGACAGCCTATGTGAACTAACTTTGTTAGGCTTTTATCTTGGTGGACTAGTATGAAAGCCTGAAGTTTAATACTGATTTATGATGCAGATCCAATCCACCAGAATCACATCAGTGCTGATACTGACATAACGAAGCGGATCGGATATTAGCCGATCCACATCTTCATGACTCTTTTCATTCAGTCATGATGGGCTACTGACTCAATTTTTTGTGACACAGCAATTCCTGGAACCTAATATTGCATTATCACTTTATGCATTAAACTCCACTATACCAGTGCTTAGGCCCATTATACATGATAATAAGAAAACAAATACACAAATAAAATAACTAAAGTATATCCAGCTTCACATCACCAATTGCAGTTTATATTTTTAAATCTTTCGTATATTACTTTTGCTGGATTCAAAAGGAGAATCCTGAGAAATGGAAAAACTTTTTACACCAGAATTTCTACCGTCACATGATTTTATGAGTAGTGCGTACAGCACTAAATCATGTCTGCTTCACTTATCCCCTAAGCTTCTCTCTTTTGCTTCTCCAAAATGTCCTCCACATCCCCCACCAGCCATTGCAAACCCTGAACTGTTTAGACTAGCTTGGACTGTATGTATGACATACTGCTCTACTGATGAATGTGTCCAGACGTTGCAAGCAGCGACCACGCATCATCCCTCGAAATCGAGGCCTCCGTATCAGCCTGCCATGTCCTAACCATAACAGCGTTGATCCTTACATGGATCCCGCAGTGACCATTTCTAGTGTTTCCTTCTGTGAGCAGTGTTCACAGGGGCCGTGCTGGTCTTCCACACTCATAACTGCAGTGGGGGGCAGAGGTCACAGCATCACGGCCAGCCACCTAAATAGACGTCACATGAAACGGGACGAAAAAGAATCGCTCAAATGTTTCCATTCCACCTGCTCATATCTACATCCATACCTCCCCACCATATCACTAAAAGAGTGGGGGGTGGGGGGGTGGGGAGAAATCACAGGACTCCGAAGACAGCTGCAGCTTATAAGGAATGTGAGGGGCCTCAGCCAAGAGAGCAGGCAGGGAAACCATACCATATATGGCAACAGAGGCAGAATCTAAATTTTATCAATGAGCAGAGTGGGCATGAGAGTGGCTTAACGTGCAAAGGTTGATCTCCCATCCTTGACGGTGTATGGTACGCGTTAGTTAGTGCCTTGTAGAAGCAGCACGCAAGCAAACAGGCCTGGAAGTGTCCGTCTTAACAGGGGTGTGTAAACAGTGGAGGGAATCTCTGCTTCCTGCACGTGATCGCACGATCAGGCGTGGACAGTGAGTTTCTGCTCATGAATTCATCGCTTCACTTCAAAATCTCAAAGAACTGAGGTTCAAGAACACGTATAGTAACGTCGTGGGAAATACCAGGACACAAACCGCAGCTTTTCATTATGGATGAGAATAGGTCATGCAACCAACTCATAAGGATTGTGAGGACTTCAGACTAGAAATCCATTTTTTCCACTTATCTTTTGAAAATATCACCTCCTAAATTCAAATTATTTCTTTAAATTTTTAGCAGTTTAATCAGTTTAAAAGCTGCACAAAATGTGTCATTTGAATATTGTCAGAAATAAAAGCTCTGTTTTAACTATCTCAGTGTTTCATTTCAGCCATGAACCCAAGACAACTCAGTCCCAAAATCAAAGATAAACACCCAAGTCCTCCATATAGCAGACTGCATGTTTCTCATCCTAACACAGCCCAGACTGCTGTGATTTATCTTTAAGAGTGTCACGAGGCTTTCCTGGATGAGAGGTCAGAAAGGTAAAGTGTACACAGCTTCCTTTAGTAAGTGGGATAATACTCTACATCTTATCAGCTCTCCCTTCAGCCAGAGCCCTTTGAAGGGCTACTGAGACTTTTTAGTTTAATTAAAGAAAGACTTGGTGCTCAGAACACCAAGCAGAGGCCTCACAGATAACAGGCAAAAGTTCAAAACTGTGTTTACAATACGACAAAGATTATTTTCCACAACTGCTTGTGGGTTTGATTTATTTGCTCTCCTCGTGTGCTTGTCTATCCTTTTTTGGAGAGATTTCCCACTAAATCCATTAGTGACTCTAGGGTGCTTTATCAGTTTTTTTGTTTTTTGTTTTTTTAAATTCTCACTGCAATTTAGATCTGCATTAGAAAGCAGACATTCAGTTAGTCACAAAGACTTTAACTTGAGTACCACTGTTGATGAAAGCAGGGGATATGGGCTCTGGGGACTGGCACAGGAATGAGTGGATTCAGTTTTAGGGATTCACAACTGCGGCCTCACTTCGATCTTCCCAAGAGATGTAGTGTGAGTGTATTCTCAATTTTTGTCTTGACCACCCGGCTGACCGGTCAATAACAGCAGACCTTTCCACTTTTTCCATTCTCACCTTTGTGTCGCCCATGCTCTCCGACTCAGACACCTGGTAGGTGAGGTCAGTCTCCTCAAAGCCCGTGGCACTCATGCGCTGGTCCATGGAGGGGTCAGAGCGCGGTGGCGAGTCTGGCGAGTTGAGGCATGTTTGGATCAGGGCTTTGCCCGTTTCACTTGTGATCATGGGTTGGAGTTTGCGGGTGGCAAAAGTGTAGACGTGGCCAGTTTCACTGGCCACAAGCAGCAGAACCTGGGTTCCCGTCAGGGTGGAGAGTTCATAGGCCTAGGAAAGAGAAAGAAGAAAATTCAAGTATCCGACGGGGAGCACAGGCAGATAGTCAGGCCAGAATCCAAACAGAATGATATGGTCCACCAAATTGGGGCTTGGATTACCTATATTTTATACACACAGTGATCTCTACTGTAAAGGGAATAAAAGATTCCATAAGCAAACTTCTTGAAAATAATAACACAGCCAAGAAAAACACTAAAATCTAAAATACCCCTGTAGTGAACCCTGACGTATAGCACAAATGAAGCTTAAATAACATGAGATAAGGCTCCCAGAATAGAGAGCGTGATATAGCTGAGAGACTGATTGCAGCAGGGGACTGGCTTGCATTGACTGGGGCAGTGGTAGTAACCCAGTCTTGATGGAGGACAAGGAACATTTCTTAACACGCAGAGGTAGGTGGCTGTGAAACGTGAGGCCACCATTAGACTGCCGCCTTGTCATTCATTACACAGCATGCGGACACACTCAAACTCCCCAGAATAAAAGGGAAAGCACAATGAGTTTCAACTCCTTCCAACACACACACACACACACACACACACACACACACACGCAGATACTGCACTCAAGAGTGAACTTCTGAGAAAGCCTTTTTATCTAAATGAGTCACAAGTTATGTGGGGGATGTTTCTGCTGCTGTGAAGGCACAGTGCCATTATCATCACCTTGGTACACACCGTGCAGCCAGAGCCGGCTGATAGATGTGCCATTGTGAGCTGAGTGCAAAACACTCTGTCTGATGGCAAGGAGGAGGAAACGGATCACATTCAAATTTAAGGATTTTATTGAGCCGTTATAAAACCATATGTTCATGCTGGCCTACTCCATCATGCTTTAACACTGTGTTCATTATGGGCTCTATCAGTCCAGTCCTTTATATTCCAGCACATGCCTAAGCTGGTTGTATAATTGCCTTTTGTGTGCAATAACATGATGATAGAGCACAGAAAAGCTAATGATGACCAGCGACTGCTACAGTGGCTCAATGATACACTGAGCTTGAGCACTTCAATCCTTAATTATGTAGAGGTTTGTTTTTTTGTGTGTGTGTGTGTGTGTGTGTGTGTGTGTGTGTGTGTGTGTGTGTTGAAGAACAGTGTTAAAAGGAATATGTGGCCGGTGGTACAATTCAAAATCACCCACTGCTAATGCAGCATTACAGAAGCAGGTAATGAACTACACAGCTTCAGTCACTATCTTCCACCACTGTCTCCATCGATTATCTCTGCAGAACCTGATGTTTGGCCAACATCCAAGGCAGAAAAGGACTAATTTGTCAACCTAAGCGTGCTGGGTGGCAGCACAAACCAGACCTACACAATGCTTTAATAAGTTTTCCTTGCTCTGCTGACTTTCTCATAAATATTCATGACTGCAGGTTGTGGGAGGGTCCACTATTCCTGTAATTGGTTCCTCGGTCACACAACATTTCCTAGTCACGCCTATATATATCAAATAAAAAAGCAGCATTAGAAATAATCATTGGTGGAAACATGTACACACAGTATGTTGCTGTACAATTCAAAACAACAAAAAAACAGTGACTTTTTGTGGCCTCATTTTACTGAAAAGAAGCCTTGTGATTACACAGTTGTGAGTTTAAATCCCTGGAACCCCCTCAACCACTTCTGTCGTTGAAACATTGGAGAGTCAAAAATTGTGGCTTTACAAAGATGCTTGCGGGCACTGAACTGTAGGCAGTTTTTCATTTTCTATCCATCAACTGATCAATTAATTGGCTAAATATTTTCAGCACTAGACATAATCATAGCAGGAAAAGGCCAGATGTAAATAATAACATTAAAATGGCTGCGTGAACCAGTTTCAGGGCCCTGGTATTGTGCATGTTGGCTCACTTGCACGGCTTACTGAGGCACCTAAATGGAATGGAGCCACAATTAATGTTATGTTAATAGTAACACCTGTGTTTTTCCTGCTATGACAAGTCAAAATGGTCTGCCATGAAAACAGCATATTGAGCAGAAAGAGCAAAAATTATACATTTTCTGGACAAAGAATAGAACAAAACAAATTAATTGAGCAATAATTGAATAATCCCGGGCCACAAATTGAGGTACCAATTTGCATAGTGTTTACATGCACATAATCTAAAGCATATAGGAGAAGAGAATAAACAGGCCTACTCTTCACTCAGCACATCCTTCAACATCAAACTACGCTCATCCTAGAAAATCAGTTTGAGACCCATCTACTATGAGTCTTCCCACTCCACCCACCTGTCAATTTCTGTGATGGCTGACATAGTGTAGGCAACATTTTCAAAAATCTCCATCCGCAGTGTGTCAAATAGTGTTCATGTTGCCAAGAGCCTACAAAAAGACACCTCAGTTTCCACGACAACAGTCTGGGATACATACAAAAAAAAAGAAAAAAAGAAAAGAGAAATACAGCACACAGTACACAGTACAGGCGCTCTGAAGTAACATTAGGACAAATGAAAACTCTCGCACTACAGTGAAGCATGAAACCTTACGAGTGTTTATTTGCTGACCTCGTCTCCAGAAAATCTACTGTAGGTGCCTTGATGCCACATAGCAATAATTTATCATGACCGCAATGTTGTGGATTTCCAGTGAAATATTGCTTCAGTACTAAACTTAGAAGACAGTAATGGAGGCAATCATGAGTGCCATGGAGCAAGTTCTGACTCTTAATGTCAACTGCTTTTGTGCCAGACCGATCTAACAAAACTGAAACCAAGACAAGTCATCACTGGAAGAGGCTGAATCACAGCGTAGAGCCATGATGCATGCACAGACAGTCCCCGGCCCCTCTCTTCTGTCTGAGTGCTCTTTGGCTGTCCTCTGATCTGTTAGCCCGGGGTTTAGTCAGCTGTTGGCACCTACAGGCCCGCTGCTGCTCGCCACCGCATGGCTGCCGCCTGCAACCAGAGCCCCGCTTCACAGTGACGGAGGGAACAGCCTGTGCACTGAGGGCGACTGATGGGAACTACTTCCAACAGTTCTAGGCCTGTGTGCCTGTGTGCCTGTCCGTCTGTGTGTCTGTGTGTGTGTGTGTGTGTGTGTGTGTGTGAGTGAAGGTGTATGGGTACGTGGGCATGACCGAGTGTGTCAGTTAGAGATCTGTGTGTGAGTGTGTGTTATTGCTGGGGTGGGTACGATCATAAATAGAATTGTCATTTGCTCAAGTCTATTTAAAGCCCACTGCCTATCATGAATGTTCTGACTTCCTCACATCCAGCCGGTGAGTTTGTGGCACAATAGTTTCCGTCTTTTACGGAGGAAGAAATTGATATTAGATTTCCTGCAGCTTCTACATATGATGTATGCCCGCTCTGCACCACATGGTCTTTATTGTGGTTGTTACAGCGTCCAGACCTCCGAGTGAATGAATGAATGAATGAATGAACGCACAGCATCACATGTTATTACTGCAGCACATCTGGGCCGAGCAACATCTGCGTGACGCCCGAATCAAATGTGACAGCAGCTGGAGGAGACCCGGAGACCGTCACCTGACTCACCTTCTTCATAATGCCCGTCTTCCTCTTGCTGAAGGTGGTGTAGCGTCTCAACTTGTTGTCAATAAACTCCATCTTGATCTTTACGCGCCCACGTGTCTTCTTGCCCGGCTTCGCCCCGGCGACCCCGCCGGGCACCATGCCGTAGCCTCCGGGAGGTACCCCCACCTCCTGGCCCGTCACCACGGCCTCCATCTCCCCTCGCTCCCGCTTCACCCCTCTCCTGCTGTCCCCGAGCGAACCCACCGGGTCGTCGTCGTCCCCGGAGTCCGAGTCGTTGTCCGAGCCGCTGCACAGCGGGGCCCCCTCCCTGTCCGGGTCGAACCTGGCCCCGTGGGGCAACACGAGCCCCGCGTTCAGCCCCACCATGCCGCCCTGCACGGCGCTCTGCAGCGGGGTCACCCCGGCTCCGTTGCCCGGTCTGGCGCCCCTCGGACCCCCCGGCCCGTTGGCCCCCAGCATCCCGACGGCGTCCCTGTCCCCGTGTCGCCCGGCGGCACCGGCGCTCTCGCTGACCCCCGGCAAAGCCTGCCCCGCTCGGACCAGGACCGGACGGATCCCGCCGCCGACGACCCCCGAGCCGTGTCCCGTGCTGCCCCTGCCCGAAGCTGACCCGTTCCCAGATGGTGCCGATCCGACCCGGGTCGGTAACATCCTACTCAGCGGACCGAGTGTCCGACGACAACACCGGCCGGAGGAGCTGGAGCACGCCGCCTCGCGAAACCACCGATAACACGCGCGCACGCCCGGGCCGCGGGATGTAAACAAGCCGGGCCAGGTAGGCTGGGTTCCGAGACTCCGGGAGAAATTAACCCGAGACAAACTTTCGAAATTGATGCTGCCCCCGAGACCCTCGCGCCCCGGCTCAGTGTGGCTCGCCCTCCTCCTCTCTTTCCAAAACTCCGAGCACTTTCTCAAAAAGGAAAACGCGAAGGACGCCCTCGATGTCGCTCCGCCATGTTACGCAGTCCGCACTCTGAACCGGAAATAACGCTAGTGTCGGCCCGCCGGCGCCCGCACGCTCATCTCTACCCCCGCCGGCCACGCAACGCTGATCTCCCCGCGGGTTCACGGACGCGTGGAAAACTTTCCTCCCCAGAAACGCGTTTAAGGCGAGCGGAGTGATACCGCGACCCGGGAACTACTTCCCCTCCTTATAAAGAGATACAATGTTTCCTTATTTGGTGCTGTCTCTCCTTATTTGGTGAGTCACAGCGTCGCCCGCCGATTGGCTGGCGGCTCTCCGAGCGGCGCTGTGATTGGCCGACAAGGCCCGCTCATTGGCATAAATACCAAAATGGTTGCGCTACCGACAACGTCACCGTGTGCAGGCACCGAAATAACAAAACACAAGTTTCTATTCCCCACAGGTTGTACCAAGTCATGCCACAAGCCGTGATTTCCAAACGTCTTTATGCCCGAGCATCCGCACGCAGATCTGTGTTGGGAATTATTTTTGGAGTTTGAGATTTTGTACAGTATTTTATTACTGTTGGGGAACATATACTTTAATATAAATTCAGGCAGCAACACGTGCAATAGGCTACTCATGGTCCCAAATTATTCTAACAACCACACGCAGGCCTATAGTGTCTGTTCTGTCACTTTATTATTTATTTATTTATTTATTTTGCATTGCCTACTCACCTCTTTCTCCTAAATATAAAGTAGAATATACTCACCTGTCGCCTTAAAGATGGGGCCTGCATCATGTTACCCTCTCGCAGGAATCGCACCGCCAGTGTTTTATAATTATCTTTTAAGAAGCCCGCACGCAAGCTGCAGCTGACACGTTCACTGTGCCACACACTAATTGTTAACACGCATCGCAACGTGTCACAGTGGGAGCAGTGCGGGTGTTACTAACCGCGGCTCTGTTCCGTTACAAGTGGCCCGGCTTGTTGTGACGGTGAGTCAGGTGCGGGACACCAGGACCCCCCCCCCGAGGGCCGGAGCAGCTAAACGGAATCCGGCCATCGTTCACTGTTTTATCTACACCTGTGCTTTCCCCGCTGTGACATGTGGAAATGTCTTGTGGAAAGAAACAAAAGGGGGGGGAGGTTTGTCAGAATGGCACTCCGGTGTTGTTGTCTGCCAGTGTTTGTAATGATGCAGTAATCCCCGCCCACCCTGGTACTCCGGGCAGGTCAAAACAAACGCCCCACACCGTGGTATTTGAAAATGGTTTCTCACCCAAGACTTGTTGGCAAGAGATTTCTATTTAAATGTTTTTTTTTCTTGAGATGTAATCGCACTTGGGGGGAAAAAAAAAAAAAAGAAAAGTTGTCACGATATCACTAGTGTTGAATGAGCTGAAGTTTCATGAACCGCATGAAGATTGGTCCTCAGAGCTGGGCCTCTGTCCTCCATCACTGTAAACTTACAACAGACCTCCGAGTCTGCAGGAGGAGACCCATGATGCATCGGGATGAACTCAGAGATCTCCAGTGAAAGTGCTGAGGTCGCCCGTGGACACTGAATAAAAGCTGACATATTTATCAGATCAGAGAGGAGAACATTGCCACTGATCCAACACAACATGGATTCTTACTCATATGGGAATCCTCTTTTGCAGCTATAAAAGGCCATGTTAGCTGATTCAAGTCTAAACATAATTATATGGAGAAAATATTTGGCAGGCTTTAAGGGTCTATCATACAGCAAACGGGAAATCATACAGCTCCCTCTAGTGGTCAATGGGAGAAAGCTTTTGGATTAGCAGCAGAATAGAAAGACTGCCTGCAGGTGCCTCTACAGGACAATACAGGTGGTTTTTACATAGTACAGCCTATTTAGATATAAGCTTCATATACTTTTTTTTTATTACCCCAGACCCCATTCAAAGGCAAACCATCAGTTTCAAGATTGATTTTGTACTTACAGGCAGCTGTTACTTACACACTGTATGAAAATCAACTTGCAGAGACTTGCTGGAGGTTGGTTATCCACCTCAGTGAACATTTCATCACCTTTATTATTGTATTGTGCGGTATTGCAGCTGCAGGCAGCGGCTGTCATTCAAAATGTAGCTAGCTGGCTTACAAATGGCCACATTATGACTCAAAAAAGCTACCAAATTCACATAATCCATTTCAGCATTTTGGTTTGAATGCCCAACAACATGATTGCAATGTGATTAAGCAGCCGAATATCTAATTTGGAGTTTGCTTGTATACATTAACAAGGACGAGTCATAACAACGGTCACTGTTTGCAACTGCTTTACCGCACAAGCTTGGACTAAAACGCATGTTCAATGTGATTTATCTCACGCCAGTTTAAATTATTTGAAAGCAGATTTTTATACCAAACTTAAATGCAAGAGACAAAAAAAAAAAAAAAAAATGAAAATATTTTGGAAACTGTCACCGATGTGGTTCTTGAAGATGCTTGGTGGTCTACAGTATTAATCACAGCACACTGGGTAAAAACACTGTGAACCTTTATTGACAGCAGCATGTATACTTTTGTATATATCTGTGATTATTGTGAACATTTGCTGAAGCAGATTTTAAAAAAAAGACGTCTAGGTGTGAGTGCCTAGCATTCATAAAAACAAAAACATTACACTAAAAACAACGTATAAAAACAAGTTCATGAACAAAGGCCATTGCATTTGATTAGATAATATAAAATAAAAAAAAAAAGAGGGAAACAATTAAGATAATCCTTCATTTACCAGGCACTTAAATCAGTACTGGTGACCAGCAGTCACTCTTTTGACCTCCTTTGTACATTGTGTTAGCATATTCAGCTGCTTACCAGACTGAACGCACATTGAGATTGACCATGAGAATGAATACATAGCATCAGAGAAGTACCTTCCTATTATAAACATAGTTAAAAAAAAAAGACAGGACCTTCATCATAAATAAACAGGCACCTGCATGTCCTACTACACAACATGAAAGAGATAAAGAGGGATATTCTTTTAAGTGAAGTTAGTGCATGGCTTCTACATTATGTACACATTGCCTGGTGTGATGGTCCACTTTGCAGCATTGCACAAAACAACTGGACCGGGAGGAAACTGTGATTGGACCTCTGAAGAAATTATGGTGCAGGTTATACACAGTGATAGGCTGCATCCCTGCAACTGAGACAACATTATATTAATGTGCTATAATGGGTATTTTTACCCACAGGTAGTGACCAGTAAGCACCTCAAAGTTAATACAAGAACAGAACACACTCATAAAAACGTACAAAACCCACACTGGCACAACCTCGTCTATTCAATATATTCCTTGACTATAAATTTGATCTTTCTTTAATGTTCCTGAAGTGTTACCATAACACGGATTACTTTTTTCAAATTACAAACGGAGCAGACGGCGAACCTTCATGCAAACCCCATTCCACTTCTTCTTTGAACGTACGATGGAGCATGGGAACAGTTCAGTGGCGCGCGTGCACAAACACACACACACACACACACACACATTCACAAACACACACACACTCACAAACAAACACACACACACTCACAAACAAACACACACACACTCACAAACAAACACACACTCACAAACAAACACACACTCAAACAAACACACACTCACAAACAAACAAATACACACTCACTCTCACTCAGGAGGATGGTGTTGGGTCCTTGGTGCACAGAGTAGCCAGGTGTCTCCTCCAGGATTAGGGTGGCAGACTCAGGATGCAGCTGATTGGTTTTAACAGACCAGTTGAAAGGATCTCACTCCACACACTCATAAATGGTTGATAGAATATTTAAGAAGCTTCAGTGCTCCACTTTCCCCTCAATCTTTCTTTCTAGTTTAATGAGAAAACAGAGGACTTGACAGAGCAGTGGACCTAAATTTCAGGGGTTTTCCTAAACTTCCGGCCAATAATTTTTACTGATCTGAGCCAGTGAAAGCACTGTATCTAACATCGCAACAAAGCAGTTGGAGGTCTGAGCGAGTGTGTGTGTGTGTGTGTGTGTGTGTGTGTGTGTGGAGGGGTAGAGGCACTGAGGTTGTGAGGCTCCGTGAAACAAGGTGTCTCTGGGACAGAGCGGCTGCAGACGGGCAGGCAGGGTCACAGTGGAACCACAGACCGGGACTCGAGGGGAGGGTCATCCATGCTGCGGTTAAGGCAAACGTAAACTCCTGGCACTGCTCGCAAGAAGCCATTCACACAAACGTGAGCGCATTTCCACTGATATATCAAAGAAGTCTCATCCACACACCCACTGCTTGAAATGCATATAAAAAAGTGTTTTCTCCTCAACCCTCTTCCCTGAAATGTGAGAGACTAATAATCCAGCATTCCTGTCTTTGTTTTGGGGGAAGGGGGTTGGTAAAAGGTCCCCTCTGATGTGGGGCTATGGTCGTTTCAGACTTTGCTGTCAGAGGGCAGCTCTCCCAGGGTGTGCACGATTTCAGTGAAGGAGGGACGCTCTTTGAGGCTTAGCGCCCAGCAGCGGACCATGAGCTTGTAGATTTTGGAGGGACATCCGTCTGGAACGGGCAGCTTCAGCTTCCCTGTCTTCAGAGCTGGAGGGGCGCAGGAGCAGCAGAGAGAGGGAGGTTAAACCGACGCGCAAACATGGATGGCGGTTGTTTGCAGTGTTTAATGTATATTCTGTTACTTTCTAAGAGAACTGATTACATACCACCCCCCTAATTACCTGACCTTTACTTTCAAACAAATCTACTGACCAATAGGGACCTCTTATCTCTTGAAAGATGTTCTCATCATGTGTGCTGAATCAGACGCAGGGCTAAAAAATAAGCGTCAAGCATCATACTGACCTTCCAGCACCTCATCATCACTGAGTTTGGTATATGGCATTTCCCCGTGACTGAACACTTCCCACATCAACACTCCAAAGGCCCACACATCAGACTTGGTGGAGAAGTCATCTTCAAACACAGACTCTGCTGGGAGCCAGCGCAGCGGGATCCATGCCTGTCTGTAGTGGTAGTACTCACTACAAATATTTACACAAGAGAAATGACAAGGAGATGGAAACACCAAACATTAGCCAGATGTCTCAGAATATTAATCATGCCATTTATTGTAGCTGATGATTAAAGTGGGTGATTATTATTCATTTAAATTATTTTTCTAACAGACCTGTTGTAGACGTCCTTGCTGAGACTGAGTGACGACAGTTTAACGCGCCTCTGACTGTTGATCAGGCAGTTTCGGGCAGATAGGTCTTTGTGAACGAAACGGTGATTGGATAGATGCTCCATCCCATGAGCCACCTGGGTGCAGATGGAAACCTGAAGAGGAAAAGAAAAATACAGACAAAAAAAAAAAAAAACCTGTCAGGTAAAGGGACTTTGAAAATACATCTACAGTGGCAGCGGACATTAAGAGGCTGACAGGTGCTGCTGGGTGGATTTGTTTACCTTCGGACCGAGCCAGGGTAGCCTTTATGCTAAGCTACGCTAACCGTCTCCTGGCTGTAGCTTCATATTTAACGGTGGTACTGATCTTCTCATCTAACTCCCGGCAAAAAAGCAAAAGCGTATTCTCCAAAATGTCTAAACGCTTTAAGGGAAGATGATCTCTCAAGGAATGGGAACGGCACAACTTGCACAAAAAAATCTCCAACAATTTTTTAATATGTAAGCTGACATACATTTCTATCTTTTATTACGTACGTGATGGTATGAGGGATGCTGTGAGCTGTCAATCATGGTGCAAAAATTCAGCACTTACTTTGGTCTTGGTGCTGATTGGCTGGGATTTGATCTTGTCATCTTTGCTTTTGGAAATTCTCAGGAACTGCTTCAGGTCTCCCTGGTATGATAAAAGCGAAAGACAGCATTACATCATGTCAAAAAATAAAATAAAATAAACACTTGATACAATCCTTGTGTGATTCTATGTCTGTGTGATTACCAGGTCATAGTACTCTAGGATCATGTAGTGGGGCTCTGCCTCCCTACACAGGCCCAACAGGCGGACGACATTGGGGTGGCTGAGCTTGGCGAACATTTCAGCTTCACGGCGGAAGTCGAGCTGCAGCTGTTCGTCTCTGGTCTGCAGGCTCTTCACCAACACCACCGTCTCCTCCTCGCTCTCCTCGAGACCCTTAGCTTTGCATAGCAGCACCTCACCAAACTCCCCTTTACCTGAACAAACATTCACACACCACAGAGCAAATGCCCAAAATCAATGCCACGCGTCTGGTTTTATTAGGGGAAAGCACCGTTATGTTACAGCTCTGAGATCAGGTCACTTTCTGTTAACTCAGAGCACAGGGGCATTCACTCTCAGTTAATACATACAAAAGGAGAATTGCATAAATAGGTCTACCTAAAGTAGTGATGGTTTGTAGGTTTGCTCGAGGAAAATGGAGCTTATCGTTGCTGACGTGGCTGTGGCGTTTCTCGGTTGTTGCCATGGTACCCATGTTGGTGAGTGCCACCTCTTCCTGGATCTCAGCCGTGGTGTGGCCATTTTGTTGTACGGTTCCTCCTGATAAACACAACCCACATCCCACAGGGTCAAAGGTCATAGACATCTTGCAAATTCTCAATGGGTGTTAAAGGGCACTGTAAACAAACAAGAACAACACTTGTTGCTCTGCTCAGTCAAATCTAAGATACATGTCAAAAAGGTATGGTTAACAAAGAACAACAACACTTATTAGTGAAGTGTTTCGAAATGATGGTAGTGTGGGATGCCTGCACATATCCCACTATTGCTATGTCCCAGTTCCATAATACATACTACCTATGTGCAGTGTGTACCATATATCAATCTTTATAGTATACTGTCTTTGCAGTTAGTAGTTCTGTTGTCAAATGTAAATCAAATCACGACTATCAATTACATAGAGACAAATCAAATTACAAAATTCTTGTGTTCTGAGGTGTTCCAATAACAGTTTCACCCTCATCCAGAATTAGCTTGGATGTTTACCAGCTGTGGGCAGCTCCTCCTTTTTCCTTGTTACATCAACACACTCAAAACTCAAGGTTGTTTTTTGTCTGCATACTGACTGTTTTGAGTACTTTTCACATTACACACACTGTCTCAATCTGCTCAGTAAGTGTGTACTGTGGAACTGGGACACAGCTAATGTCTCATCATATTTATCTAAACTTGTGGCATTTTACACATTCAATGCAACACCCAGGACAAACACAAGATGGCAGCAAATATCCTCAACTTTTCAACAACGCTTTGAGGAGCATGAAGTTGAGGGAATATCAACCACCCACATAACCTCCTGGCTGATTTTACACCTGACCGCAGATTCATAAACATTTCTCTCAATCAAACGCTAATACCATTGAGACACTCCATCTCTGGCTCCTCTCCATCCTGGCCTTTCTGGAGTCTTTTGGCGTTGCGTCTCTTTTTGCAGTAGAACATGAGTCCCAGCACTACAATGATGTAAGCCACAGCCGCTCCCACCGACAGGCCTATGGTTTGGATCATCTTGTAAGGAGCCTTCTCCTCATGTCCGTCATGGAATTGCACTGGTTTGTCTGTTGGGGACAGGCAGCAATTATGGTTAACTATAACTAAAAGGCTCAAATGTTTCAGAGTTGCTATGACACTGACCCTAACAAGCTACGACAAACATCTAAATTCAATTGTCTCCTACTTTGAACTAATCCAGAATACCATCCTGCTACTTTGGGAGAAAATTACTTGATATGGGACATTAGTGCAAGTGTGTGGCTGTAATTTTTAGCTTTAGTCAACACACAAGGAGCCACATAGTGTGAAGCGTTATTAGATTTTAAGTCTAGCCAACCCCATCACCTCAGTGACAGCCGTGGCGTCAGAGATGTCGCTGTGGTTATTAACCTGTCGAGATGGATGACAGGCAGAGGGTGAAGGTTTAATGAGGGCCCTCATCCTTTACTTGTGATCGCGGTGTACACCCCATGTGTGCACCTTTGTTCCTGTGTGTGTGTGCGTTAAACTCACCCACTACATACAGCTGAGCCACACGGTCTTTGATGCTGCAGCTGTTTCCGGCCACACATGTGTATCTACCAGTGTCATCTGTCGTGACATCCGTAATCACCAAGGAGCCATTGGGCATCTTCTGGAACCTGTAAGAAAGAGGGGATGGGACAGATGAAGGTGGAGGTCTGAAGGTCCAGAATTCACAACAAACAAGAGGGAAGTAGGAGGCAGGGAAGAAGGGCCAGACAGGATCCATCTAGCAGGAGTAACATTTGTTTTATTTTTGTCTGTTGGATGTTATGACTATAAAAGATAATTCCTGGCTTGTGAGCATTTTTGACGCAAAAACAAGTAACTATTGGTATTTGGAGCAACATCCACTTCTGCTCACTTTAAAGTGTAACCATCACTTGGTTTACATGTAGTATGTGCATACAAATACATTGAAGATGAATTAAAGTCCATTTCAAATACACAATGGGCCTCATGCAAAAACATTTTCGTAATCAATTCGTAAAAAATTACTTTCATCTTTTACTATTTGTCCCAAGTCGGATTCAGCAAACCCTCTGAACAAATTTATCATAAGTTGCTTGTTTCAACCTGATGAATGCCACCTGTTCATGAGCAGGTGGCTGTGTTTGATCATTAGCATAATAAACACCCTCAAAATTGCTATATAAGACAGCCTGTTCTGCACCATTTGTGGGCAAGTTTCAGTCACAAAAATGTTTCTAAGGAAGACAACAGCTTAAGAAATTTACCAGTGTCAGTACTGGTGTAAGAGGACTCAAAACAAATGGAAATATTAATAGTACAGCTATCAACGGCGTGTCATCAGAGCAGCGCCGCACTACGAAATTAAGTCAGATACTGAAAGAAGCAGACTCAAACTGGTGGTGGTCGAGGGGATATATGACAGTCACAGAGATGGAAAAAGGAATATTATAATGTGCATGTAGGTGATGTTACACTGTCAGGTGTCATAACGGAGGTTGTTCACCTGGACAGCGACCTGCATAAGACCCTGAGGCAGCTGTTGCAGCGAGAGAACCTTTCTGATTACTGAAATGTATAAATTGCCATGCCAAAATAAAAGGTTAAACAAAAAGGTTGTCGAACCTCTCAGTAAACAGGCATGCCACGATTATGACACGGTGAACAGAAATTTAGATTTGCATAATGTAAATGATTTTGTCCAAATGTGTTCAGATTATGGCATTAAAACTGTCAAGTAAAACCTTTTCTCCCTTAGGAAGAAATCTGTTCATGACTCGTTCAACAGGACTTTCGTGAGTACAAGAAAATTAGTGAATGGGACAAGTGATAGTAAATCACTCTTTCGTGCAGTTTAAGAACAGATCTGTACGAGACGTTCTTGCATGAGGCCCATTGTATTCAAGCGTGTAATACTATATAAGCACAAGCTAAATCTACAATGAGAGGGAACTGCAATCAATCCTGTTTGGAACCTGTAATCACAAACTGTAATCCTAATCCATGATGGTTGAGCTGTTTAAAAGACACATCAAAAAGACACAGAAGTGTCTCCTACCTCCGGTTCTTACTGATGTCCAGCGTCCTGTCTTTGACCATCCAGTGGATGTGAGGCTCGGGGTCGCCAGTGGCCTGACAGTGCAGGATGGCTGTGTGACCTTGGTACACGGTTGTATTCTCTGGTTCCACCTTGAAGCGAATGTACACTATATGTGCACAAACACGTGGAACACAAACACACACACACACACACACACACGCGCTTATTAATACAACACTCACTGACTGAGCCATAACGTTTCCTTTACACACTGTGGTGACTGCGGTTAACATCCTCCAAGTTACACTCTACAACCCAAATGCAATTCATGACTGAGCAATAAAAAGGCCACAACAAAGTACATAATAAATGCTGCTGTTTTTGCCCCTTGATGAAAATGATCAATGGCTGTACCACAAGTACTTTCAATATGAGACTGATGACTAATAAGGGAGCGTGACCGTGTCTTTAATAATTCCCTGCTTCCCGGATGATGACTGAGCAGTTTACCTGCTACAGTGAGGGTCACCAGGGCTCTGATCTCCCCCTGGAGGCTGTTGGAGGCGATGCAGGTGTAGTTGCCGGCGTCGCTGCGGGTGACTTTGGTGAAGTGGAGCTGGCCGTTCCTCTGCTCCACGCGGGGCGGTATCTCTCCTCCGTCTGCAGGGGGAGACAGACAGACACACAGGGACAAGGGGGGGTTAGGAGGGCTGAGTATGGTGCTGCATGTGAAATTCAAATGGTTAAATTGATTCCATCATGGCAAAGGCAGATGAAGGGGGAAATGAACCATGATGATGAATCTTCCTTACACTCTGTTTATTGCAGATTCTGTGCATGTTTTCTACATATTCTTGTTGAAACCGCATTTGCCATCATTAGTATAAAAGGAATGAAGTGTACGGCTGCATTTTGGATGACGTATTTCCTTAAGTGTTAAACAGTCATTCCTCATCTGATTTAAGCTATTATGCCTAAAGGTTAAGCCAGTGGTGTGCACACCTGCTTTGGTCCAGCGGATGGTGGGACTCTCTCTGCCTTTAGCTGAGCACTGGATGATGATTTGGTTATCCAGCTCCAGGCACTGAGCAGGCTGGGGGGTCGGGGTGAACTTCAGCTTCTCTGTAACACAAGTCACACACACACACATTACACATGTGGTAAACACGGAGGGGGGCATGTCAAAGCCTCTTTTGTGCAACTTGCACTGCAGATGATATGACACGAAGCTGCCACAAATCTTGTTCAGACACATTCAGGGAACTGTGGCTACATGCACACACGTGCACACACGTACACACAGATCTGATGAGTATTAAATACGAGGTCTATCAGAGGCTGAGATCATATAAACAGAGAGATTGGCCAGACATGTCAGGCCATTTATCACAGTAATCCTATAGCAGCAAAGCTACGCTGATAGGAATTTATCATGGAGATAATGTGTTAAAATGGAGGCTAGAGCAAAGCTGCCATGCATGAGTCATATTTTACACCTCTGTGGGTGTCCTGCAAGACGCCCAGAGACACAACATGGACATGCTCTTCCTATTTTAGGAAACACACACATTCACACTCACAAGCCCACAGGCATGACAACATTGGTTTTATATTTTCTCTCAATGCTGTATTACTCATCATACCCTGGATATGATTTGACTCATTACACATGATCTTTCAGTCAGTGTTTGGAATAACTAAGTACACGCTCAGTAAAAAAAAAAAAGTTAAATCTACTGTATATATTGATCAACTGATTGATTCCCTCGCAGCTTACCAAGCACAGTAACTCTAGCTTGCCCAGACAGTCGGCCGCCTGCAGTCTTGGTTTCACAGCCGTAAATCTGTCCGTCGTACACCTCCACATTGTTGATCCTGAGGGTGCCATTAGGGAAGAGCTTAAAACGAGAGTCCTATAAAAAAAAATTAAAAAAAGGTTTTTTTAAGTGAAATTCACATAGATATTAAGTGATGTTAAATCTGCTTGGTACAGATAGAATGCGTATCAGAAAAAGACACTAACAAGTGTGTGTGTGTGTTTGATAACTGACCTCTGGCGTGATCATGAGGTTGTTGCGGACCCAGGTGACCTCAGGTTCAGGGTTGGCCTGAGCTTGACAGTGAAGGTAACCTGGTTTACTCTCCTCCAAGTGGCTGTCCTGAGGCCTCGTCACCCAGACTGGGGCAGCTGTGGAGACACACACAGACACACAGGAAATGCTTTATATCAGTGCTGACATTTTACACACAGGATGTACACATAATAGCTCATTGGTCAGACTAAACATAGATGCCATTAATAATCCCTATGTATCTGGTAGATGGTCCCAGCATTTCCACTATGCTCCTGACATAAAGAACATGACTTATAGTAATGTGTATGATTGCTTCATTGACCTATACTGTAAATTAGCCCTTATGGGCTTGCTTCTGATCTGTTTCAGCTTACACTCTACAACAGAAAATAGTCTTATTTTCACTACTTAGGTATCAGTGGGAAAAGGAACTAAAACACAAATGATGGCATTTTACTATATTATATTCATATATTATGATTAGGGGTGCAATGTTTCCATCTTTGATTCATGGATCAGATCGTTTTTCAGATCAGCCAAAAAAAAAAAAAAAAAAAAAGGGGGTTGGGGTTAACACATTTGGCTCTGATGCAGCTGCCTCTCTCTGTCTGCAGTAACCACTCTGTAGTCTTGTCAACGTCCCGCCCACAGCACAATCTGATTGGTTACACATCACGTGTATTAGCCTCTCAACACTAAAGGTTGCTGTGCCACAGGCAGGCAAAGAAACTGCTGCTCGGAGCAGAGCTGTGTGTCAAAAGGGAAGGCAGCATATTACCGAAGTTGCAATAAACATCACAATCCTATGATCCATTTCAATGATGACAAGCATGCCCATCTGCTAAATTTTTATCTTTTTTTCCAACAGTGAAAACTGTGAAGTGAAGTACTAGTTGTACTTCAGATCATTTTATCAGACAATCTGTCTCACAAGAGACAGATTTAAAAAAGAATGGTCAACATTGAAGCAGTAGAGGCTGAGATATCTTAACTTTTTTAAGCTCTGAAAACTTCTGATCCTACATTATTTCCTATAATGCAACCTGGAAACATCTTTGAATAGATCCCCCTGCCTCCTAAATGCCCACTTCTTTCAAACCCCTGGCTTTCTGTTAAAACTTTATACAACATTATATGACAGTTATCACAGGAGTTGTACTCTTTGTGACTCACTGGCCACGGTGAAGGTGACCTCCTGTGTCCTGCGTCCCGCCTTGTTCTGGGCCACGCAGGTGTATGTGCCTGTGTCTCCCCCCTCTGTGGGACTGAAGACCAGGTCCAGGCCATCCTGGTACACTCTGCCCTCTGTGGGCACCCGCTGACCTCCTCTCTCCCACCAGACCTCGGGCTCAGGTCTGCCGCGTGGGGGGCGACAGGCTACCCGCTGCAGGGTGTCAGCTGTGAAAACCTTCGACATCTTGGGCACCATGTCGTCTATCTCTGTAGTGGAAAGCGGAGAGAGCGAGATAATGTTTAGCGTGAAGTAGCAATTTGAATGCTGAAATGGATTTACATTTACGCAAGGCTCCTGATAATCATCAATCGGTCTTCAAAGCCAGTGAAGCATTGCTGATTTTGAATTTCATGAGCAGCACAGTGCACACTTAAATCCAACTCACAGTTCTGTTAACAGTTTTCCTGTCTTGTTAGGAAAAGTCCTCTGATTCGTAGCACAGGCCACAGAAATTAGAGAACAAAGCGCACAGTAGGCGAACTGAGTATATAGGTTATATGGGAATTATTAGGGTGTATGAGGTGGGTCATATCAAAACTGGCAGCCCCTATACAGAAAGTGGAATGTGATCCGTGGTACAAAGACTTACAAGACCTCCCACTACTGTGTGGTTTAATACTGTGTGTGTCCCAAATGGAAGTCATTAATACTTTATTGGCCAACAACGATCTGAAAGCTGGACAGTGGCTACGACCTTCTACGAGTCTAAGATCTAAATCAATTAATGAGAACTGGAAAAAAAAATTATTTCTCAGCAGATGAAAGGAAAGTCGAGCTGGAAGAGGGGGGCAGGGCAGTGAAATGAATGAGGTGGAGCTACCATGAAGTGACTGTTTAAACTTGTCCCTAAATACTGAATTCTACTGTGACACAATCCCCTATAATGCCTGCAGGGATTACCATCAGATTAAGTGAATTAAGGTATTTAAATGGAGCTATGGTTCACTGGGTTAAAACTGCAGATACAGTCGTACTTTGTTAATCCAAAACCCTTGGGGAAAAGGGGCTGTTTGAGAGGAATAAAGTAGTTGGGACTCTGAAACGCATAGAAATTCCAGCCCTAAGCTCATTCAAAATATTTGACTTGCATGCACTTGCATTTAAAAACTCTGGCTGATTAGTAAAATGAGAAGATACTACAGCTTGTTCGTGCTTTAAAGTCAAGCAGCCATTTAAAACGTTTAAAAAGGAGTTCTCATTAAAGTCATGGTTAGATGGGAAAAGAGCAGGCGCTGTTATGAGCAATATTAAAACAACTTTGATGTGTCTGAACCTGCATATTACATTGTTTTCCCTGCCTGTATCAGAACCTAACCTTTATGCATAACCACAAAGTTATATGTGTTATAGTTCTGATGTTTTGTTTTTATTTTAAAGTGGTTTAACACACCTGCACAAGTTAATTTCAACTGATGTTGGATGAAATTTGCAGGGGCAGGTCTAATGACATTAAACATTTCACAACCTCATAATTACACTGCTTGTTAGTAAGTTTGAATCATACTGGTATGTTGTATAATGTTACTTTTGGCACTTGTTCAGCCAGGTGCGGTTACACTTTTCTCTAAACAAGCTTGGCAAACAGCTGGACTGTTGGAGGAAATAATATGGAGGGGAAGCAGGAAAATGCTCCAGCGCCGTGTGTGTAGTGGATACAGCTGGGCCGGATGTCAATAAGAGAATGAGATTATCATTGGAGAGATCTGGCTCTAAGTGAAAGAGCCAGAGGAAGGAGGGAGGGGCGAGCAGAATGAGATGGAGGGCAGGATAAATATGTAACCCAAATACCCCTTGCACTCTCAGATTACAGAATCACAGGTGTTTATCCCTCACCAGTTCAACAACTGCAAAGATGTGTGTGTGTGTGTGTGTGTGTGTGTGTGTGTGTGTGTGTGTGTGTGTGTGTACCAGCTATGAGGAGAGAGGCTTCCAGTGTAACATGGGACCCACTGAGGCCACGGCCAACACACTTGTAAGTCCCTGTGTTCCTGGGCTTGACCTGGGTGATCAGCAGCGTGCCGTTGGACAACAGGATCAGACTGTGGAGAAGAAACAGATCAAACAGTTTACACATGAAAGCACTATAACGGACCAGCAAAGGTCACAAAAATGTTGTAAAAAAGTGTAACTCCCCCAACCAGATCTTGCTCAGGTGGCATCTGAAAATAACTCTTAGCATTTGTTTTGTCCTCCCGGGAGCACAAGACAGATATGCTCTGCCACACAGGACAATGAGTGCCAAAAAATGTTGGCTATTTTAACATAGGCCTACTTTTTTCTGCTTGGTGCCTGACACTATCTGAATTGCCCTGATTCACTAAACCAAAGCCAGCTGCTCCTCCAAATAGGCTAAAGTAAATGCTAAGAATTTGTCCAGAGCACACAATGAAAAGTGACCTACAGAGTGAGTTAATTTGAAAAAGTCTTGTGCTTTAAGAGGCCCATTCCGATGGCTGGCCCCTGGCCTCTGGCAGGCTGACG
Organism: Lateolabrax maculatus; assembly: GCA_031216445.1. Classification (NCBI taxonomy): domain Eukaryota; kingdom Metazoa; phylum Chordata; class Actinopteri; order Acropomatiformes; family Lateolabracidae; genus Lateolabrax; species Lateolabrax maculatus. The sequence continues at coordinate 18,175,091 of CM062209.1, read as the reverse complement.
GGAGTATCAGTGCCAGTGATGGACGGGATGAGAAGTAATTAAAAGCTGACCTCAAGACAGCCTCGGGGATGACAGATAGGGAGATGCACATCCCACACGGCACAGAAATCAGCTCCACACACTGGACAACTCAACAGCTCATCATGGCTATATGACAAAGTCATTATGAAGGCTCATGGGAAAAGTGAATATGCAAAGCAGAGAGTAAGTAAAGACACTGTGGGATGCATTAAGGATGCTGTGTAATTCAAGAGAAGAGTTTTCCAAAGGCAGGATTCATCCAGGAATATTTGGTTCTGCGCTGGATTCCCTCAAGAGCGGTGATATTTTTTTCTCATCTCTTCTTCTCTATTCAATAGCGGGAGGGAAATGAGCTTTGGGAGCTTGTGTATGTTTCCACCCGAGAGATGGAGAACAAGTCTGTGGAACATTACTTCACTGCGAGGAAACTAAAATAACCTCAAAACAAAATGAACAAAGACAGATTTTTTTTCTAAAGGCAATTATCTTTGTAGCTACGTGCATTTTGCACAGAACGAATTGGTGTGGTCTCACATCTGTGCTTCCAGAGTTTATTGACCCATGGGGCAGATTTTTTTTCTGTCTGCAAAAATAGCCTTGAGCTTACGCTGGTATATTTTTTCTTAGTTTCACGCTTATGAAAAACAATGTACATCAAACATTCACATATAATCTAGAGGGGGGGCATCTAAACTGTGCAGGCGAAAAATGTCTCCTGCAGAGAGCTGCATTCCTCTGGCTCAGCCCAGATCAAACACACATTAACACCAGGCTGCCTTGGAATACAGTCTGTGTGTGTATTTTTTATATTCACGCTTATTACCGATCCCCCTGCAGTCCTGGTGCTGAGTCATCAAAGCCTAGCTGACCAAACCTGTGTCTGACAAGCTCATTACACAAGTGACTAACTATTGATATTGGAGTCCTTCACCTCCCTCGCTCACTCACTGAAAACAATAATCACTTTAAAATCGAAAACCAGCCTCTCACTCCGCATGTGGAGCAGGCTGCCTACAATGTGACTACGTATTAGCAAGAGGTGCTATGAACCCTGAGGGTATACTTGGCAATTGGTATAGAAATCGGTTATTATCCAGTGCTTATGTGTTAGGGGACATGCAGGTAAGCTGATTGTAGCTCGGGGGGGGGGGGGGGGGGGGGTTAAAATTAACAATAGAGAGCTGAAGTGTAAGCCTGTGTTCAAGTGATGTATAGTAGACTGCAGAGAAACTTTACAATGTTCTGTTCCAGTAATAATATTCCTTAATGTTCAATCCATCGTAAGACTGAGTTGTAACAGCACACGTAGAGCTAAGAGCCCGATGCAGAGGTTCCACCTCATTGGGCTCAAGGATACCCGAAGCTGAAGCTTACATAATGTTGAGTAAGGAGAGGGAATGAAGTGGGGGCAGGATGTGTAGGGATGAGAGTATTACATGTATTATGAGAAAGAAAAAAGAGCGATGGAGAGGGGAGGATTTAGCTCTCAACATACCGAGACTTATTTGCCAGCAGCTCGTTTTCATGGTACCACTCCAACGTGGGGGCCGGCACGGCGGTAAACTGGCAGTGAAATGCAGCCTCCTCGTTCCTCAACACCACCTGGTCCTCAGGAGTGACCACCGTCCGCGGAAAACTCTTATCTGTTAGAGAGGTAGACAAACATCTGCATGATTACATCTGAAGGCATCAGACCATCAAGTTCTATCTGCGCAAATGCACGTGCACTGCACCAATCTACTCTGGGCTTTATTAAAAGCTGCCAACTGAAGTGTGAGGCTGTTGATTTAGTAGCCTTTAGGTGGCGGTGTGTGTCAAAAGCTGTGGGGCCTTGGGGAGACTTAATGAGGTTAGTGAAGAGACCCTGCAGCTTATCTGGACAATCCTCTCCTCCTTTTTCTTTTTGAACTCATAGATCATAGAATCACACACAGGAAATCATCTCTCTCTTCTCTGTGATGATCTAAAGTCATAGTATTGCAATAAATTGGGGTTAGAAGGACTCAAGTAGAAACAAGACTCTGTACAACAACAACAATCTGTACCTGAATGATCAATTTGTAATATAACCCCAGAATCAGAATGCATAAATATAAGAAGTATTGCATTGTATTGTATTGCATTGTACAAAAAACAGCATTCTGATGTTGTTCTGAATGTCGTGTGGATGTATTATTATGAAAATAAACAAAAAAGGTTGATTTCAGTTGTAAATTTCAAATTTTAGTTTGAGTCCCTTTAAATTTCTTTTTGGAAAGCGACGTCGGCAGCTCAGCAGTAAAACCGCACCGATGGTTTAGCACCAACAGAGAGATGTTTACCAGATTTTGCAAGTATTGCTGAGACTGACGAACAAAGTTTGTTTTACCCTGATTTGTCCGTCTAAAAAATGCAATTTTAGTGTCAGAATCTTCAGAAGATATGTGACTTGCGCACTCCCATTGGGCCACCCCACCAGTTAAAATTGAACAAATTGCCAACTGCACACATCCCAAGATGAAAGCCATAAATAACATTTCAAGAAACGGTACTTCTGCAAAACATCACTCCACTTTCTTAGTGCAAAGTCATCCTTGGTGCCCAACAGGACACAAATTACTTTGTGGGGTCCCGGAGGGCTCAATCCTGGGTCCTCTTCTTGTCAACCTATATATGCGTCTCTTTGGCTACAATCAGCAAACATAACATTAGTTACCATAATTATGCTGATGACACGCTGCTTTTCATGATGATTTCCAACCTATAGACTCCATAGTCAGCTGCATAGAAGAAATTAACCACTGGCTGGTGGAGGACTTAAAACAAAACTGAGGTGTATGGTGAACTCAACATCCAAAACTAGCTTCACTGGCTACCGGTGTTTTCAGGATACAATTCAAAATTCTCCTCTTGGTTTACAAAGCACTTGCTGGTCTGCCCCCACTTTACATCTCAGACATGCTGTCAATTTACAATCCCAGCAAATCTCTCCAATAAAATAGATCCAATGGCATTTTCAAAGTCTGGTGAGATAAGTAGACGATTTGAGGTGGGATGAGAAACTTTTAAAACAAAACTAAAGACCTTACTTTTCAATCAAGCATCTTATTAAATGAACGCACCGTATGTGTGGGTATGTTTGTGTATATTTATGCGTATATGTTTCTGTTTATTAAGCACTTTTTTGCAGTTTTATTTTAATGAAAAGCACTTTGAACTGCTTTTGTATGAGATGGTGCAATACAAATACAATTTTAATTTAATTGAATAAATAAACCTGCATTAACTGATTTTCTTTGTTTTCACTTCCCTGAAGTGGTCAATGTGTTAACACAACTCTGACATATCGTGACCTTTTAAGTTGATCTGGTGACCTTGTTAGCAAACGGTCACTTTACACATCCAGCAGTTATGGAGCAACATATTTATTTATTTTGAGTCATGTTTCTGTTGACCTGATACATGTAACTCCAATAGTCACTCTCTTTTAGCTGTTTTTGGTCTTCACCAACCCATGAGGCAAAAATGCTCCACTATAATTACCAGCTCGTGGCTAACTGTCTGCTGTTTGGTGCTGGGTATTTAGCGGAGAATTAGTCCTTTCCTGATTATAAATAAATGATTGTAATCATACACATGGTAACATATATACAGGGAATACAATATATAAAAAAGCTACTGTTTGAGTTTATTATTATTATTTATTATTATTATTTTATTAATGGGAAAAAATGGGCCAATTCTGTTTATATTTTGTGGGCAATTTAGAAGTTCCAATTTGAACAAATATCATGTCTTTGGAGTGTGGGAGGAAACCGAAGACCTCGGAGAAAACCCGTACAGACACAGGGAGAACATGAAAACTCCACACAAAAAGAGCTGGGCTGAACCCAGGACCGTCTGTCCTGGGTTCAGCCCAGCTCTTTTCGTGAGGCCACAGTGCCAACCACTGAGCCACCGTGTCGCACTGCGCCAAGATGTGGTGCTGCTGTCCTGAGGAAAATTTTAGGGGAGTTTAGATGTCAACTGGTGGGAGAGCATCATCCACAGGCGACACATTTATGACGATGTGACCAGGACGTTGATGTGAGGATGATGATAGGTCATTCGTACAAGGACGTGGCTGTGACGATGACGATTCATCATCCGTACAGGGATGTGGCTGTGACGATGACGATATGTCATCCATACAGGAATGCACAGATGACATGTCGTCGTCATTCAGGAGGTCTGGTAGTTGCAAGTCATCTTTGTAAAGGAATAGTGGTTCATCCAGTGCTTCTAAGGCAGCTTGGCGAGTTTTCAAGACTCTTTTTTTCATCCAATTCTGTAATTTCTGGTGTGTTGGCTTTGATGCCTCTTGCAGCAGCAGAGTGGTTTGTGTAAGTTCTTTTTTTAATGTGTGAATCTCCACAATCTTTTCATTAAGTAGTTTAATATAAAAGCTTCTAGTCTGCTCCAAGTGTTGAAAACTGTCTTCTAGCCGCCCATCGACACGTTTTATTGCCTTGGATTGAACTTGCTTGGACTTTTCAGAATTATTGTACCGAGTTCTAAGACAGGCAGCCTGATGTTGATAACTAATCTTAGACTTTTCATCCATCTGCACATGCTTGTCCTCGTCTATGTAGCATCTCTTGAGAGTGATGACTTTCCTTTTTAATTTCTGGGGGTCATTGATAACAGACGAGCATTCAAGTAGATCCCCCTTAAAACGCCCCTGATAAGTTACCAGTTTTTTGACCTGTTCTCTCAGGTGGTTGAGGTCAGGCTCACAGGCTTTCACCTTGGACTTTAGTAGTGTGACAGATTCATTCAGGGTTGTATTCACTCGCTTGGCCTTATCTAGCCCTTCTGTTGCTATTTTGAGCTGGCCCTGTAGATTCCTATTTTCGTCCTCTTGACATGCATTGTTGTCCCTCAGTTCACGTAATTTAACAATTAAAATAGCATTGGTGTCCTTTTGTCTACCCCAGAGGTCTTGTATGGCCTTCTTTTCTTTTTTTAAAGCAGCCATCTCCACATTTTTGTGTCTTATAATTCTGTCCTTTTCTTTGATGTCGGCCTTTAATTTAGCCACCTTTGGAGCAAGGTCCTCTTTCAATTTTAGAGCAGCTATTGTCTCCTTCAGAGATTCAGCGTTCATCTCCAGGCGTTTGTACTTCACTAAATTATCAAATCTTAAGCGTTTTTTATTTTCTTCTTCTTCTTGAATAAATTCATCTTTTTCTTCTATTATCCTTCTTAATTTATGTACTGCCATTTTGTTCTCCATATCTGTCTCTTTCATCTGTTTTTCAAGTTTTTCAATACTCTCTAGCTTTTCTTTAGAAAGCCTATCCTCACTGTCTTTCACACTGTTCAGCGCCTGCTCAAGCGCCCGCTCATGCGCCCGCTCCAACGCCTGCTCCCTTTCTAAACCTTTGCCGACCTCTTCTTCCATGTGTTTTTTAAAACAATCAAGCTCATTCAACAATTCTTCATTTCTGTCCTCAGCTATCCTGCGCTTTTTTTCACTTACAATTAGCTTATGGCGGAGATCTGCATCCATTTTGATTTGTTTTGTGTTGTTCTTGGTTTTGGACTTTTTCCGGAGAGCAGAATTATCCAACTCCTGACGATCTAATTTGATCTTTAGAGACGCAATTTCTTTTTCCCAGTACTCTTCTTTTTCTTTAAGTTGCTTCTTGTACCACTCTATCTCCTGTTGGTGGTACTGATCAGTTGCGTTCTCAGCTTCATTTTTTAAAACAATGATATTACGAAGGTAATCGTGTTCTGCAATTAACTCTACAAGACTTGTATTCTCCGGCAGGAGGGCTACTACTTGTGAATCTGTTTTCACAAGTGCCATTTTAAACCTTTTGCCAGAAGCCTATTCTGCTGCTCCACACTGTAAATCACAAGTTTGTAGCGATGAAGTCTGCCGGTCTAATATATACCCGGGTTGAGACATCATCACATTCCGTGACTTTGATCCATAAAAGCAAAAGTGACATTCCAACTGAGGCTCCGCCCACAGGCAGACAAACCATCGAATGTAAACAAAATTCAAAAACAAACAAGCTGTGTGTGTGTGTGTGTGTGTGTGTGTGTGTGTGTGTGTGTGTGGGTGTGTGTGTGTGTGTGTGTACTGTACATTTACATTACATTCAAAAGCTGGGGAATAAATGTGGCATTAGGAAATTAAAGTCCCCTGAAATAAATAAAAGTAGTCCTTTGAAAAACATCCTTTTTGAAATGAAAATTTCACAATTATTTATTCATTCAACTATATCGACTAATTTATATATATTTAAATTTATTTATAGATTTATTGCCTCATGTATTTATTTAGAGATTTATTTTATAGCCTTATTTATTTCATGGCAATATTTATTCATTTATTTATATAGACGAAAATGGCATTCCATAAAACATCCAACTAAGTAGTATTACAAGATAATATGGATGTATTAGGTAATAATTTGTCTGGCATTAAGCAATACTGGCAAATGAACATAAGTAGTTTGTGTTTGGAATTATTTAATTGACCTACTTGTGCCAAGCAAATAAAGCCACATTTAAAACATCCATTCTGGGAAAAAGTTGCAGTGCATGGAGAGGTCAAGCTCATCCAATAGGCTACGCCAAGAAAATGTAGCTAACCAAGCTTTAATTTACAGCAGGCATTGTGGATGCAGCACAAGATGGCCAAGATTAACAGGCTGGCTTTGTAATGTTTCTTTTCGTCACCTTCTTTTTTCTATAATCAATGATCAGCTTGTTGGTTTGCTGATGTTGAACAGCAGGTTGTTCTTTGCATTACTCCCCAAGGTATGTCGATTTCCTTCAGATATGTATTCTCATCATTGTTCGTAATCTGACCGATAATGGTGGTTTCATCCGCAAACTTCTCTACAGTTCTCTACATGTCGGTAGTAACAGTCATGGGCCAGCATACAGCCCTGGGGGGCTCCGGTGTTCAGCACTGCAATGGAAGAAGTCTGACAGCAAATCCAGACTGTTTGGGGTCCTTTTGTGAGGAAGTCCAATATTCAGTTTGTGTAGTATACAAAGGTTTCTCTGACCTGCCAAGGCCAGCGATTTGGTATAGTACAACTTAGAAGAGTAATTACCACACAGATTTTAAGACATTATTATAATCCAAATACAAAGAGGAAGGGCGCTCAATAAAGAAACAGGAACATGAAAATATGTGTGTGAGCATTTCAAATTTGAACAGCTAATGGAGGTATGGTGCCAGTATCAGTATTAGAATATGGCAACTGGTTGGTGTGAAGAAAAAGAAAGGCGTGCACGCAGAGCACACCTGGCCCACCCAGGAAGTCGGTGGAAAGGCCTCATCTTAAAGAGCTGTGACCGTGCATTAAAAACCTTTCTAAATCTGTCAGCCTTCCTTAAGGTGAAGCCCTATAGAAAAGCAGAGGGTGGTAACATGGTAACTGGAAACTCAACAATTATCCATTCTTCCTTCACCCAGGTGCTAACCTAGCGTGTCTGTGTGTTGCAGGTGGCTAATTAGAGTGGAACAGGGCATCAGGTTTCTCACACAAATGTGCTGCTGTATGTGAGTACAGGAGGGGCGCGC